>CAUYON010005926.1:0-11100 GCA_963573935.1 Arctocebus calabarensis | reverse complement strand
AAAAAAAATCTATGATATTAGTGTGACTAATCAAATAGACTGACAGAACAAAATAGAGATCTCAGAGATAGACACCTGGATAAATGGAAATTTAATAAATGATAAATGTAGTATGACAAATCAAAGGAAAAATAATGAATCATTTAGTAGGTGGTGCTGAAGAAAAGAAAAACGACTTTATATATGTTCTATCTCCCAAGTCTATCCCAGTTGCCAAAAGCAAGTCTGAAAACTCCATCTTGACCAATAATCCTTCCTTTTTTTTTTTTTTTTTTTTTTTCAGTTTTTGGCCAGGGCCGGGTTTCAACCTGCCACCTCCAGTATATGGGACTGGCGCCCTACTCCTTCAAGCCACAGGCGACACCCAATCCTTCCTTTTTTAAAAAAAATTATTGGGCAGCGCCTGTGGCTCAAAGATTTTATAGGGTGCCAGCCCCATATGCTGGAGGTGGCAGGTTTGGGTCCAGCTCTGGCCCAAAATTGCAAAAATAAATGAATAAATGAAAAATTTATTTATAAAAATATAATAATATTTCCCCAATCACAAAATTTACAAAATATGTTAAATATAAAGCATTTTGAACATAACTACAGTACAAGGTCAAAGAATATTTTTGTTCTGACACCACTTTGCAGTAAGTAATTCAGCCCCTTTGTACACTCTTATAACTTTTTATGGCAGTGCCTGAAAGCTCTACCATCACTAGTTAATATTTATGAATACAGCATCTATTGTCAACTGCTCGTAGAATGTACCAATACCATTTTCAGGAAGAAGGTGTGAACAAAACACAACCACTTTGATGGTTCACTAAGCTTCCTAGTTAAAAAAAAAATGCACATGCATGCTCGATCATGTCTAATTACAACATAATCTCGTTAACTGATAATCTGTGGAAGAGGTCAAGAAAAAAGCTTACTTACATTTTTAATGAAATGGAAGAAGAATATTAGTAATTAGTCTTTCTCTACTTATTGTCACTATGATCACGTTCCCTTCGAATTCACTGAGTAACAGACACAAAGCCAATTGCAGACTAAGCACTATTTCTCCAGGATTTATAGGCCCATGTTTTGCATATTCCAGAATTCTCTCAACCAAAAAAACTAATCATTCCTCTAGGCACTGTTCATTTTATTAACTCCTTTAGGTTTAATGTTGAAACCCTTTAAAACTTGAGGTTTAAAAATCCTGGAGACCTATCTTGTTATCAAAATTCTATAAATCACTACAAACTCTAATCTTTGAGAAGCATTTTACTCTAAATTTTCAGACATCATTTAGGCAGGAGGGAATCACACTACAGTTCACCCTATTTCCAAAATGCTAAGATTAGAATTCATCAGTTTTCTAAATATCTCCTCAAAATGTTATCCTCTTTCTCTCTCCTCTTCTTCTCCTAAAATGCTCTTATAACGGTCTCCTTTTCAACATTATTTAACTATTTTCACACAATTGAGAAGTTAAAAACTACATAAAGATGTTACACAATTTAATGAAAAACATTTGCCTTGTGAATTTATAGACTTGAAACATCTATGAATCAAACTATATGATCTAAATCTAGTTCCCAGGGTTTAATATTTCTTTGCATCCTTTATTATATTATCTTGAAAACTGCAATACATAGGAATAATTCCATCTCTAACATTTCTAAAACTTAATATACTTTCAGATTTCTTTCTTTCTTTTTTTTTTTTTTTTTTGAGACAGAGCCTCAAGCTATTACCCTGAGTAGAGTGCCATGGCGTCACAGCTCACAGCAACCTTCAACTCCTGGGCTTAAGTGATTCTCTTGCCTCAGCCTCCCAAGTAGCTGGGACTATAGGCGCCCAGGCTATTTTTTGGTTGCAACCGTCATTGTTGTTTGGCAGGCCTCGGTCAGATTCGAACCCGTCAGCTCTGATGTATGTGGCTGGCGCCTTAGCCACTTGAGCTACAGGCGCTGAGCCTCAGATTTCTTGATGCACTATTCATTGATTAAACCAATCCTTACTAGGGAAATACTTTTTAAAAGCATATGAGAATGTGTAAAAGAGAGCTAAAGCTAGTATGTTTATAAGGGTGAAGGGAGACATTTGCAAAAGGTCCCCTGAAAAACGCTGTCTGTGTAAGGTGAACTGCAATTTGCCAAGATCAGTGAATAGGAAAGGGAGGTTCGGGGAATAATTCATGTAATTATCTAGGAATATTAATTGAATTACTCACTTATAACTCAAATTTGTACTGAACTCCTATTAAGCACCAGGTACTGTGTTAGCTGCTAAAGAAATAATAATGAACAAGATACATTAAGATCTCAGTCTTAGGCAGCACCTATGGTGCAAGGAGTAGGGTGCTGGCCCTATATACCAATCTTGGCAGGTTCAAACCCAGTCCTGTCCAAAAACTGCAAAAAAAGATCTCTGATGTGGAAGTGTTATAAACATATAAATTGTCACATTCAGAACTACTAATGAAAGAAATAAACAAGTTACAGTGTTAAAGAATAGCAGGGGAAAAAATCTTGACTTTCAAGATGAATAAGAAGCAGCGCCATGGGGGAATTGCATTTCAGGTACCACACGAAGGCCCTAATACATGAGGGAGGCCAGCAAAGAGTAAAGAGGCCCATATGACTGAGCATGATTAATCTGGGAGAAGAAAGATAGTAGAGTTGAAGTTGGAGAGGTAAATCTAAGGGAGATGTTTTAAGTAAGGGATGACATGATAATTTGTCTTTAATAGATCACTTGAGTTTGCCTTTTGGAATAGAGATTAGGAGAAGCAAATGTAGAAGCAAGGACAGTATTCCAGATAAGAAAGTATTGTGGTTTGAACTAAAGTTATGACAGCAGAGAGGGAGAGAATGAGATAGTATTGAGATAAATTCTGAAAGTAAAACTGACAAGTCTTCCTAATGATGTGAGTATGGAAAAATGTGGTTTAAACAATATCAAAGATATTTTCCCCTGTTTCCTGTCATGTGCCACTTACTTCTAAAAGTATAAATGTGCTTAAGAATAAGATACAAACTCAATGCTTCTTTTTTTTTTAACAAGTGAACAGTTTATTAAGAATTAAACAAAGGTATGATGTGATACAGTACAAGCAAGACACTCAAGATAGGTATAATAGTACTATGCACACAAAAACTTAAATTTCACCTCAAAAAAAATCACAAGACAAAAGAGAAAGCAATTTCATTGTTATAAGATAAGATATTTCATGCAAAGTATTAACTCTGCCCCCTCAAGCCCAATCTTCCATGACGATCAAGTTTTTAAAAGAGCAACTCAAACATGATCCATGTTGGGAGAACAAGCCCAGTGTCTTCCTTGCTCTCTTTTCTCCCTTAAGATCCAGACACAGACTACCTCCACTGCTTTGCTCAAATAAAAACAAAACAAAGCAATGACAAATACTTTCCTTAAAATCTCAGGTAAATAGAGGTTTCCATGGTAATTGCACCATTTGCCCAAGTCCCACTTGTGATCTGCCAAAACTACCCAGCTAAAATCATGGTTACTCTCCTTTATTTTTGACAGCTCCCCTTAGAGGGTTATGAGACTCTCTTCAATTATCTAAGGAAAGATTCTAGTTTTAAAGGAAATTAAGGGATGACCAGAGGCTCAGTGTGACCGTGTAATAACTGCAAGGGTTTCTTCCTTACTAAACTCTGTTCAATTGCAATCATTGCTGAGCTTCACCACAGGATAAGCTCCATCAAGTGAATACTAAAATTTCTGACGCTGCTCTAAGAATCATGTTAAGGGTGGCAGCAGTGATCCCACAAAACTTTGTCCCCCAACATTAGTGCTACCTTAATTCTCCACTCAGGGCCTTCAGCTTTGGGTTACTGCTCATGCTAAAATTCCTGGCTAGAACTGAACATTGCCCCTCTTCAGCCAGTCACTCCAGGGCCTTAAAAGCTGCATGCACCCTAACCACCTGGGTTCTCTATGTGGTTGTGTTTCTAGTCACTCAATCTTTCACTTAATTTCTATTCTAGACTAGAAAAAACTAATCCACAGGAACTATAATGCCACTACACAGCCACATTCTAATTCATGCTCATCCTAGAAACTTCTATTTATTCAAAATTTGACATAACATTCTTTGAATATCATAAATTTTATGACCCATGGCAAAGTTCGGGAATCATTCGATACTATATTTTGGAGCAAAGAGTTCTTCCTTGGAGGGCAAGCCTTTGCCTTCCTGTACCTCTGCATTACTACTAAGCTTTTTATCTTACTGTAACTACCTTTATTCTACTTAACACCAGCAACATAGCTAGAAGTGAAACACTCATATTTTTAAGATTTACCAATATTCTATGCTATGTTTCTCTTTCATCTTTGCTCCACCATTAATTTTAAATGATAAATTAAATGATTAATGAGCAAATAAATTATTTCCTTGCCTCTTCTTACCTTATCAAGAAGGTTATAGTTGATCCTTTGTCTAGGAAACTCAGTGTTAATTGTAAGAGTATGAAACTATTCTTAAGTGTAAGAATTATTGTATTCTAAGTGACTATGATTTAAGTAAAAAATATTAAATGATGACAGAAAAAAAGGTAAGTCCAATTCTTGAGTAAAATACAACCTATTTCCTTTGAAGTTATTTCAGTTTAGACATGATTCCACAGCCAGATGAAAATCAAACCAATTATATCTTATGCAGGTAATTTAATTTATGCTCTGAGATACTTTCTACCAGCCAAGCTGCTATTCTGCTACTTCTGAGCAAGGCTTGAGAAGGGATTTGACTTTTGAAGTGAAATGCTTTATTTACTTTGTAAGTAAGCCTAATAATAAGTAACCTGACTTAAGCACAAACTATAGAAAATAGATACATGCTCCCATCTAGAAAAGGATGCAAAAAAGTCATGAAGAGCAAACTTTCTCACATAGATCCTCAATTCAAGTTCATGACTGGCTAGCATAGGTGAAGACACTGTAACATTCACCTGGGTAGCTCTGGCTTCCTCCTCCTATCTTACCATTTGCCTAATTTTAATTTTCCAAAATTAGAACACTTGAGATCCTAAGTGAAAAGAACTCCTTCTAAACAAATACATATGTAAATAAATAGAAGACTTTACATATCAATGAAAAACACAAGAGAAAGTTAACCAAAAAGATACATTGATGTGTCCTGTGTATAATTTCTTTTGAAGTTTGCTAATTCATTTCTCTCAAGTTTTATGATTGGTCAGGTTTGTCCCATACTAAATTACATAACTGATTTCCTTTATCTTAGTGAGAACTTTTTTTATATTATTATTTTGAGTAGCATTAATGTAAAGTATCGCTTCTTATAGCATATATAATTACAGTCTTTCAATAGAAAGGAAGTATTGTTGCTTATGTATTATTGCTAATATAATTAATCAGCTAATTATAATTATAAATTTGTATAAATCCAGAAATTTATCCATTGAGATATCATTATACACAATCCATAATATGACTTATTCTCAGAAAATACTTCTGGGAGAATTTAATGGCTATGACGAGGGGGAATATGAAAGCAGAAACCAATCTCTTAGTCTTTCTACATTATATAGAATGGCAGCAGTTTGCATTTGAAACCCTCTTCACATAGCCAAAGATATTCATTAGAAATATGTCTTGACAAAATTTTTCTGCAGAAGAATCTAGTGTTATTTGAAGTAATGTTCTCATTGCTCCTCATTTAGGTACTCCTTGGTCCACTACCATGTGACTTTCCCAGATACATCATGATTGTAGCATATGAAAATTCTAGATGCTGTATGTTCAGTCACATTCAGGGCATATGTGCAGAGCATCTTCCTTGCCCATTATTTGTTTCAACTCTGGAGGTTTTAAAGTATAATCAAGTTCGGTTTCTTCCGTCAAGAGAAGGAATAGTAGAAACATATTTGTAAACAAAATCAATACAAAATTGAATAGAAGAGAAATGAGAAAATACTAAATTTCTGTGAGGTTTCATGGAAGAATGTAGCTGCAGCTGAGGGAAGTGTTTACAAAACGTATTTATGAATACTAGGATATTCAATACAGGATATGAAAGGCAGGTTAGGTGGTAGGAGGAAGGACATGGAAGAGAGAGAAAAAGACAAAAATTGTCTTAGAGAAGTGACCAGGCTCCTCTTTAGGCGATAACAACTAGTATTTAATTCTACTCCCTAAGCATCAAGCTGATTCCTGCGAGGTAAATAGATTATGAAAAACTATTTGTTGAATTATTAATCAAGGAAAGTTACAAATTTGTGTACTGGCTTACTCTTTCTCAAAGTGTTTTCTTCCACTTTGATTTGGCTTTCTACTTATGCTTTAGAACAAAAATAAATTTTTAGTAAAATTCCATTTTGCAGTGTTTTTTTTTTCTGTTTTCTTTCCCAAATTGGAATCAGTCAGTAGAGAGGCAAAGGAGTAGGCAGATGGAGAAATAAATATTGACTTTATTAAAAAATAAATCTGGCATTGGAATAGGATTTCTAAGCCCAAGTCCCCAAATTAAACTGATTTACTATCCTCACAGAACCCAGAAGAGTCAGGGAGAATTCCGAACATGGGCATGGATTATTATTGTTTTTAATCACCAAAGTTGGTCCTGTTCTGTGCTGAGGCAGATGGATCTGGTATTATCTGAGGGAATGTTCCATTCTCCCTCGTTTAAAGCTCTCTTTGTTTCACTATCACTCTCTGGCTCATCTCTGGAGAGGTCATGGCTCCCCTGCCCTTGGCCGAACTCCTCAGATGTCTTTCCCTTATTCTCCACCTATTATCACCCAAAATTCTGACCCTCTTTTGTTATATGTATTCATACCCCACAAAAAATTGATGCATTTTTTTCTTTTTAAAAGTTTTGATTTTTAAGATCAGTACCAGGAAAGGCTTAAAAGCATTGCACATTTATAGTTAAGCAAAAACTCCCCAGAAACCTTAAGGTACAGGTAGTATTGTTTGCTTGTGCCAAACAGTATGAATTTTATTATGAAGCTATCCTTTAAATTTTAAATAAAATGTTATTAATACAGAGATAAAATAATTTTCCTAAATACCACTGAAGATTCAAAATTTACCTGATATGAATACGTTATTTTTTGTGACAATATATTTATACAGCCAGAGAGAGAGAGTAAGTTGGCTGGTAAAAGTGGGAATGAGCTGGCATTAACTAGCACTTTCAGTTCCCGATGCCAGAGTTCCAAAGACTGTTTTCAGAGTTGACATTACTAAGGGTTATTTCACAAGAATGAGAAACTAGACCAAAAATTGAAGAGAAAGCTTGCTTTAATCCTACCCTGCACCTGATTAAACATCAGAGTTGCCTAACAAATTATTCATGAAATATTTATGTTGAAGCCTTATTTCTGATCTGGTAAACAATTTTTTTCCCTGTGACTGGAGGTGTTCAGGTGGACAGATGATGGACACTTGGCTATGTCACCAGGTTGGAAGACTTTGACCTGTGTGCTCAGCCTCGGAGAACAGAGAAACTATTGAAGCATTTCCCGTATTCCCATCCCACCATTAACTTCCTGCCTTGTTTCCTGTAACTACATTTAAACGCTTTTCAATGGAAAGAAACCACATTCTGTAAAATAATTTAAAGAGGTTTATTCTGAGCTAAATTTGAGGCCCATGACTCAGAGCCATACCCAAGAAGCCTTGAGCAAGTGGGGTGGTGGGGGTTACAGTTTAGCTTTACAAATTTTAAGGAGGCAGGATTACAAGCTAAAGTCATACATCAATATGTGGAAGGCATACATTGGTTTGGCCCAAAAAGGTGGGCTATCTTAAAGTGGGAGCCCACAGATTATAGGTGAGTTTAAAGATTCTTGGGCTGACAATTGGCTGAAAGAGTTAGGCTGCCTCTAATAGGTCAGGAGTCAGCAAAAAGGAATGCTGAGTTAACATAAAAGGCTGTTAATCAGAAACAAACTACAGGACATATGCCCAGACTCAAATGGTTTGTTGGATATTTTGAGGACCGTGGTCTCATTATACACAATAGGCCTTAGGACTGTTAATAAGTCACAGAGGAAATCTCTAAAAAGGGGAGGGAGGCATGATGAGGCATGTATGATCTCTTTCTCATGGCTAACAACTCCGTGTTAGTGGTCCCATTCGGCCAGTCAGTTGCTAGGGGGGGCAAGCTTTAAGATTTTATTTGAGCTCACACCTTCTTACCCTGAGTAAGCTTATCCTATGTATCTGATCTTTTCTTCCCGTATTTTTAGGAGTCATCAATTAATGTCACCATTTTTCCAAATTAAAAAGAAATCAAACTTCTATTGTATTCCTCACGAGTAAATCATAGTCTATTTAATCCCCAAATCCAAACCCTCTGATGTTCTCTTGATGTTCTCTTTTGCTTCCTTTCTATCTGAGGACAAACAAAACTGAAGTCACTGAGTCGCACTGAAGCTGTAAAAGTTTATGTTCAATTTTTATCTTTCTTTCATAGATGGATGGCCTGAGGATTACTAGTCACAGAGAGCCCATTGCATCCTTTACGAGCATTTCTCACTTCTAAGTGAATCATGGTTGAGCATTTCAGAAGCATGCAGCACACTAACACATCATTCAGCAAGAGCTATTTAGTTTTCCTTTTAGGTGTTAGTGACTTACAGTTATAGTTCCACCAGCCACTTGCTTCAGCCCAGTGTTAGGAAACGAAGCAGGTGTTTTATGGACAAAATTATATTTTTCATTACTTAAAAAGTTATACATTTTTCCTCTCCTCTCTTATTTTCCCAAAGAGAATTATGAAATTCTCTCATGTAGAATTTTCCAGGATGTTGCTATCAAATTAGAAAATCTTCTGCCACCTCCTTGGAGGTCCTACACAGATGGCACAGACCAATACAATCTTTGCCACTATCTACTCCAAAACTTGGTTTGTATTGTGCAATATTTTTCTTGGCCTGATCTATGTGAGTCAGAAACAATATAATTATCTTTCTTTTTTTAAGTAAAAATTCTGTTTATTTTATATATACACATACACACATATAAACAGAGAAATGCTGCTACCAGGGAGATGGAGCAGATATACATTTTCCTGTTCCTTTCATTAAGTATAACTAAAAACCCTAGACATTATATATAAAACTAATATAAGACATGTCAGGCCACGTGTGATGGCTCATGCCTGTAATCCTTGCACACTGAGAGGCCAAGACAGAAAGATCACAAGGCCAGGAGTTCAAGACCAGCTTGGGCAACATAGTGAAACCCCATATTCACAAAAAATTTTAAGACTAGCCGACACAGTGGTGCACAGCTGTAGTCCCAGCTACTCAGGAGACTGAGGCAGAAGGATTTCTTTTTTTCTTACTTTTTTTTTAATTAAATCATAGCTGTGTACATTAGTGAAGTTAAGGGGTACAATGTGCTGGTTTCATATACAATCTGAAAGGTTTTCATCAAACTGTTTAACATAGCCTTTATGGCATTTTCTTAGTTATTGCATGAAGACATTTGTATTCTGCATTTAGTAACTTTCGCCTGTACCCTTCTAAGATGCACCATAGGTGAGGCCCCACCACTTACATTCCCTCCACCCCAACCTCTCCCCTCCCTTCCCTTCCCCTATTCTTGTGCTATAGTTGGGTTATAGCCTTCATAAGAAATCTTTAAATTAGCCTCATAGTAGGGCTGAGTACATTGGATACTTTTTCTTCCATTCTTGAGATACTTTGCTAAGAAGAATGTGTTCCAGCTCCATCCATGTAAACACGACAGGAGAGGTAAAGTCTCCATCTTTCTTTAAGGCTGCATAGTATTCCATGGTATACATGTACCACAATTTATTAATCCATTCGTGGGTCGTTGGGCACTTGGGCTTCTTCCATGACTTAGCAATTATGAATTGGGCTGAAATAAACATTCTGGTACAGATGTCTTTGTTATAATGTGATTTTTGGTCTTCTGGGTATATTTCTAGTAAAGGAATTATAGGGTCGAATGGAAGGTCTATTATTAGATCTCTAAGTACTCTCCAAACAGCCTTCCAAAAGGAATGTATTAGTGTGCATTCCCACCAGCTGTGGAAAAGTGTTCCCTTTTCCCCACATCCACACCAACCTCTCTGGTTTGGGGATTTTGTCATGTGGGCTATTCTTACTGGGGTTAGGTGATATCTCAAAGTAGTTTTGACTTACATTTCTCTGATGATTAAGGATGGTGAGCATTTCTTCATTTGTCTGTAGGCCGTGCGCCTGTCTTCTTTGGAGAAGTTTCTCTTCAAGTCATTTGTCGACCCTGAGATGGTATCACTTGTTCCTTTCTTGCTAATACGTTTGAGTTCTCTGTGGATTCTGGTTATTAAACATTTGTAAGAGGCATAACTTGCAAATATTTTCTCCCATTCTGAGGGCTATCTGCTTGCTATACTTAATATGTTCTTGGCTATACAGAAGCTTTTTAGTTTGATCAGGTCCCAGTAGTGTATTTTTGATCCTGCTTCAATTGCCTGGGGAGTCATCCTCATAAAAAATTCACCCAGACTGATTCCTTCAAGAGTTTCCCCTGCACTTTCTTCTAATATTTTGATAGTTTCATGTCTTAAGTTTAAATCTTTAATCCAGTGAGAATCTACCTTAGTTAATGGTGAGAGGTGTGGGTCCAGTTTTAGTCTTCTACAGGTTGCCAGCCAGTTCACCCAGCACCATTTGTTAAATAAGGAGTCTTTTCCCCACTGAATGTTTTTAATTGGCTTGTCAAAGATCAAGTAATGGAAATTAACTGGATTCATCTCTTGGTTTTCTATTCTGTTCCAAACATCTACCTCTCTGTTTTTGTGCCAGTACCATCCTGTTTTGATCACTATGGATTTATAGTACAGTCTCAGGTCTGGTAGCATGATTCCTCCTGCTTTGTTTTTATTCCTGAGTAATGTCCTCCCTATTCGAGGTTTTTGCTTATTCCATATAAAATGAAGTATTATTTTTTTTTGAGATTTTTAAAATATGACAATGGAGGGCGGAGCAAGATGGCGGACGAGTAACAGCTTCCTTGCGGCTGGGCACAGTGAGACTGGGGAGAGAGGACTTCAGGCATCTCTGCCAGGTGGGATCTGCCCAGAAACTTCCCTTTGGGGACACAGGGAGACAGCGT
>CAUYON010005924.1:0-12369 GCA_963573935.1 Arctocebus calabarensis | reverse complement strand
AAAATCCCAAAACCAGAGATGCTGGCGTGGATGTGGAGAAAAGGGAACACTTCTACATTGCTGGTGGGAATGCAAACTAATATATTCCTTTTGGAAGGATGTTTGGAGAATACTTAGAGATCTAAAAATAGATCTACCATTTGATCCTATAATTCCTTTACTAGGTATATATCCAGAAGACCAAAAAGCACATCACAATAAAGATATCTGTATCAGAATGTTTATTGCAGCCCAATTCATAATTGCTAAGTCATGGAAGAAGCCCAAGTGCCCATCAACCCACGAATGGATTAATAAATTGTGGTACATGTATACCATGGAATACTATGCAGCCTTAAAGAAAGATGGAGACTTTACCACTTTTGTATTTACATGGATGGAGCTGGAACATATTCTTCTTAGCAAAGTATCCCAAGAATGGAAGAAAAAGTATCCAAAGTACTCAGCCCTACTATGAAGCTAATTTATAGGTTTCATATGAAGGCTATAACCCAATGATAGCACAAGAATATGGGAAGGGAGGGGAAGGGGGCACTTGGGGTGGAGGGAGGGTAATTGGTGGGACCACACCTACGGTGCATCTTAGAAGGGTATAGGTGAAACCTACTAAATGCAGAATACAAATGTCTTCATACAATAACTAGGAAAATGCCATGAAGGCTATATTAAACAGTTTGATGAAAACATTTCAGATTTTATATGAAACCAGAACATTGTACCCCTTGATTGCACTAATCTACGCAGCTATGATTTAATAAAAAAAAAAAATCAGTCCTTAAAAACAGAGACAGATTTTTTACAAAATTAATCTTCTAAGTAATAATTTTCTGTGCTGCAAAATAATCCTTACAGGATTTCTACCTCACAAGACTTCAAAATAATAATTCAATAAAAAAGAGACAGAAAGGGAGAAAAGTAAAGAGGGGATGGAGAGACAGAGACAGACGACAGACAGATAATTACTAACTACTGCCCACCCCCCATCCCAGGCAGCACTGAGATCATGAATACGATTCCACACTCAAACAGAGCAATACTGTGACAATGGGTCCATGTGATACTGTGACAATGGCTCCGTGCTTGCCTGCACAGATCCCAGGGCTTTGCCAATCATTACAATGCCACTTTAATTGCCGAAGGAAGTAATTTCAACAAAATCCACAGATTTTCTACTGCCATTTACATTTTACCCCTAAATTACTGGCACACTTGAAGAATAGTAGCACTTACAGATCTCTAAAAGATCACATTTTGATGCTATTGGCTACTCCATAATATGGAATATTAAATACCACCACCATTTTGTTTGAAAAACATATTTACAAATTCAATTACAGGAAACACAATGCTTTTATTTCATTTTGTGGACATCTAATAAATTTCAATATTTATCTATTATTCACAAAACTCAAAATTTCTAAACCATATATTTTTGTTCAATCAAATGAATCAATAATCAATGGTTCCCACTGGAACATTTAGAAGCAAAAGTTTTCTGAGTCAGAGTTCCGTAAACTGAATGAAGAAGGCAGTTCTTAGTTTCTACATACCATGCGCTCTCCCCATCAGGAAACACTATCGAGAATTTAATGCCTTAACGTTTAATCTGTTTTATTAGTATTTGCTATTCACAAGGTTGGTTTCTTCAAGAATTTAAAGTACCAGGATGGTTGCAATGGCTCATGCCTTCCTAGCACTCTGGAAAGCCAAGGCAGGAGAATCATATGAGTTCATGAGTTTGAGACCAACCTGAGCAAGAATGAGAACCCTCATCTCTAATAAAAATAGAAAAAGTAGCCAAACATGGTGGCAGACACCTGTAGTCCCAGCTACTTGGAAGGCTGAGGCAAGGGATCTCATGAGCCCAGGACTTTGAGGTGGGGGTGTGCTATGATGATGCCACAGGCACTCTACCCAGGGCAACAAAGTGAGACTCTGCCTCAAAAAAAAAAAAAAAAAAAAGAGAGAGAGAGAAAGAAGAAATATGAGGTATTTTATTCAAAGCCAAGAAAGTATAGACTGGTTTCTCCAATGAAACAGAAAAGAGTACCATAGCTACATCATGTTTATTTTAAAAGAATGAAATAGTATTTTCCAATTAACCAGGAAGAATTTACATGGATCCTTGGATCCTGCATCTCTCTAACTCTCTAGAAGCCTAAACTATTATTCTCCCATACAAAGATTTTATTCCAAGAACATCTGATCCCCAAGTGATTTCATGCTTCTTTGTTGATTTGTCTACCGCAGACGCCCTTCTTCAATGCCCATTTCCTTTCCAGGTCACCCTTAAAGATAGATGTTGACACAGTCTCCTGTAGGAAGCATTTCCTAAAATGTCAGTATATTGAGCTGCTTCTCTGCTTGATTCCCAAAGTGCCATGAGCCCCAGTCACATCCCTGCTAGATCAGCTCTCTTAGGACAGGCCTATCTTGCTCATTTCTGTAAGGCTAGTGTTTGGCACAGCACCTGACACAAAGAAAGGGTTCAGTTGTGCCTTGCTGAGCAAATGATGTCAGAACTTTATGAATTAAAACTGTGAATTTATTGGGAAGATAAATTTTAGGAAGGGATTTTTAATATAAACATGCAAATGTAATTAAAGATAGAAGCATCATGGATTTAATTTATAATTTTTTTCTTACCTAAAAAGTCTTTTCTCTTGCCTATTTAATTGATTTTCTTTTTATTCTCTATTATTGACTGTAAAGATCAAGGGAGTAAAGAAGGGGAAAGCTCTCAACTGGTATCTAGCAGGTGACACACATATATACAACATTTATGTGCATTTGTCACATGAGTAATTGATAGAGCGATATAGACAAACATTGAAATAGTTAAACATATTTAACTATTTCTCATCCTAAAAGTCACTCTTGAAACTATATTCTAAATAAAAATTTAAGGAAAATATTTTCAATAGCCTCAAGTCCTAAAATGTACTAACAGTCATAACAAAATAACAGAGTTCAATAAACTCTCACTTACCACTCAATAAATTGTGTGGACCAACGAAGGTGTATTAATGAGTAAACTCAAGTCTTTATCTACAAGTCTCTGAGTATATCCATCAGGCTATATGACCCATTTGTACATATTAAAAATAATATGCAAACTAAATGTCCATCAACAATTGGTAAACTCACAGTTTGTGACTAAGGCGAAAATTTTGTGTACAGTGTAAATCATCTATTGTGCTAGCCTGATCGGCTGATTGGTGACATCCTTCCTCAGAGAGACTTCACTGAGAAACCTTGAGGCATCCTTGGTCTCCGGGAATGTTTCTTCTTTCTCCTAACACCTCGCAGCACATTTTAAAAACACGCACATGAACTTGAAAATTCAATCAAGCCAAAGAAGAGTAGACCATTAGGCTGAAAATAGAGCCATCAGGACTGGCGACATCTATTAACAAATCCATGACAATCAGTGTTTAAGACAGTATTGAACACGGGAAGTTGAGAGTAGAGAGATATTAATGGACCAATTCCATTCAAATCTGAATTTCTCTTTCTGGATTGGAGATTTATCAGATAAATAAATAATATTTTATTTCTATAAAATGCTTTTAAACACTTCTTTTTAAGGGCGTACAGCCAGCTGGCTTATAGCACAGATGTTAGCACTAAAATGCCTGGGTTTGAATTCAGAACCTGCTCGACTTCTGGCTTAATTTCCTCAACTGCAAATAGGTCGTGGAGACGGGAGGTGGATAAGAATAATTATCTGCTGGTGGCCAGGGGGGATATATGATATGACATGTAACATGTGATATGCAACTTAGACTTTTTCATATTTTAGAAAGGTAAAATGATACATAAAACTTATACAGCATAACACCCCCAACAGAGTCTGAAGCAGGACCCTGGAATCAAACACATTATGTATATTTCTGTAGCAAAACAAATGAATACTTGCAAGGAGAGATAAACACAAACTGTGAATTGTCTGCCAGTAAATGAGTTTGAGTCAATGTAAGATTTGCCAAATGAGTTACAAAAACGGTATTTCGTTTTCAGAACATTTTGCATTCTTAAATAGTAGACAAGAAGGCTGAAGTACTTTTAGTAAGACCTAGCAAACAGTTAGGATTAGTAGTCAAAAAATGCTAACTGCTACTACCCCTATCGTCATTATTCTCATTATCCTCAGAATCATTATCACTATTCTTAGAAGAATGCTAAGCTATCCTGAAATCCATTTAGTAATTTTTTTTTTTTTTTTGCCTAAATTTGTTTCTGAAGGCAGCATATCTCCTTATCCATGAGTAGTGATCATGTCTTCACAGCCATAGGCATGTTGCTTTAAGGGAGGCTACATCCAGTTTGCCATTCTGTACAATAGTTCTTCCTTATCTGTGGGGGAGATGTTCAAAGACCCCCAGTGAATCGCTAAAACCTCAGAAAGTGCCAAACCCCATATACTACATGCACTAATGGGCGACTAGCACAGACAGCGTGGATACCCTGGACAAAGGGTTGATTCACATCCCAGGCAGGACAGAGCAGGATGGTAAGAGATTTCATCATGTTATTCAGAATGGTGCACAATTTAAAACTTATGAATTGTGTACTTCTGGAATTTTCCATTTAATTCTTTTGGACTGAGGTTGACAGTGAATAACTGAAGCAGCAGAAAGCAAAAACACAGATGGGGGAGGGGAGGAGGGGAAGCTACTGTATCTAGATTTTTTTGTATGAAAAGGGAAACGTGCCAAAATGAACACTTACAACTTTAAGCTTTTCATCTGCTATTTTGCAAGCCATCAGCTACCTAAAGACCTCATAAGAGCACTCGCTATTATTTCACTGCCTTCTGTGAGAAAAGGTTAATGCAAAACATAGAATGAATGCTTAAACAAACAAAAGAATCAACACAAATTCCAACTACAGTGTGCTCAATTCAATTACAGAATGAAGTGAAGCCACTGGCATCCAGAGTATTCCACAAGCGTGTGGCAAGTGTGTTATTTCTAGCCGCTTAAAAGCACCAGTGAAAAGAGCTGAAATACTTCTATAAGAAAAGATCTCCATTCCCATGAGGAGAGGCATTTATTAGCACTTAATGGCCCTCTTTCACTGCCTTTCCACTGACGCATCTCTGATTGTTCCAATTATAATTTCGAGTAACAAAACCAGTAACAGCAAAAGTCTATAGTTCAGTGTGTGCATTTTGAAAGGAGGTCTGTAACAGCACAAACCGCATATAAAAGTATATGGCGACATGTGATCTGGGCAGGCGATGTCACAGTGATGACAGAGAGGGCGGTATAGAGGCACTGCTCAAGGAACCAGCTTAGGTTCCCAGCTGGGACCTCACCACACCATTTAACCTATTAAGAGATTCTGTTTCCACATCTTTTCAGATGTGAGGACCAAAGGAGTGTCTTCTAATGCCTCTGCTAATTCTTCCAGGCTCTGATGCTACAAGTGAAGAAATACAGACGCCGATTCCAACTCTATCTGAGCAATCTTAAGGCTTTCTGTTTTCACTTCCATCACTAGGGATGTTAGTCTCCTGTGTAAAATTCAAAAAAGACAGGAACCATGTCATTTATTCTCTCCTCACGACCAGATATAGCACATAGCAGGAAGGCCGGGTGGAGGGAGGGTAATTGGGGGGGCCTCACCTATGGTGCATACTGCAAAGGTGCATGTCAAATCTATTAAGAGTCGAGTATAAATGTCTTAACACAATAATTAAGCAAGTGAGGGGAAGGCTATGGTAACCAGTTTGATGTAAGCATTCCAAATAGTATATAAAACCAGCACACTGTACCCCATAAACACATTAATGTACACAGTTATGATTAATAAAAAGAAATCATTAAGAGAAAAAATACTAGTTAGATGGAAGGAAAAAGGGAGGAAAAGAGGGGAAGAGAGGAAGTGAGGTAGGAAGACAGAAAGAAGAAAAGTGAGGAGGGAGAGCCAGATAGGCCAAATAATCTAACATGGCTGGATGTAAGAGGGACAGTGGTAAAAGGTAAGCTTGGGCATGGGGGCAGCGGGGTTGAGACAGAGTCTCACTCTGTTGCCCTGGGTAGAGTGCTGTGCATTGTCATAGCTCACAGCATCCTCAAACCCTTGAGTTTAAGTTGTCCTCTTGCCTCAGCCTCCCAAGCAGCTGTGACTACAGGCACCTGCTACAATGCCCAGCTAGTTTTTCCATTTTTAGTAGAGTCAGGGTTTTGCTCTTGCTCAGGCTGGTCTTGAACTCCTGAGTGCAAACAATCCACCTGCCTTCAGGAGTGCTAGAATTACAGGTGTAAGCCAAAAGGTAAGCTTGGAATATGGATTTCTTATTTTCAAGAAAGACCATCTTGGGAAATTTCAAATTTAGAGAATATACTATATTAGAGAATACCACAGAGGTATCATTAAATGCTCTCTGTGATCAGAAATTAAGATACTAAAAAATGTACAATAAGCTATGCACAGTTATGTACGAATTACTATTATGATATTTTAAAACAATGAAGCATAAATTTTTTTCATTATTGACTTTTTCTGCATTTTAGTATGTAATATCAGTATTTGTAGGGAACTAAAAACCAATTGATTAAAAATAAAAGTACTAAAATTTGAAAAAGAAATGAGAAGGTAAAAAGATAGAAACCTAATCCACTGTACAAAGAGGGATTGTTAATATAAGAGTTCTAACATTTGCAAATAATGTTAATAAAATGCAAGTACTTTATTTAGTGACATATTCATGCATCTTACTCTATATTACCTGTGTTAGTCTGAACATAAATATGCGAAGTTCACAAATAGATGCCAGTAACTGGAAAGTCTGAGTTTTGAGATATCACTCTCCACGGTGTGTTATTTTCACGAAGTTAGTGTACAGGGTTTCTGTCTTACCTCCTGAGTTAATGAGATCTGAGAAACAACAGTCCAATGTGTTCTAAACTAGAGGTTGTAACAGATAAGTGAGTTGTGAAATTAATTTCATAGATCATAACCAACATATTTTTTATAATGGAAAGAAAAGGATTTCATAGATCACAACCAACATATTTTTTGTAATGAAAAGGAAAGGAACACAATTCCTTAGAAAATATGTGAGTACATAACACAGAATTGCTAACTGTAAAACTTTTGTTTCCATTTTTTACCCACATGCTGGGTCACAATGTAAAATGTGTTTCCTACAAAGAGATATAGTTAGTGATTGGAAGACATGGTGAATACTTGTTTGTGGTATTTTAGATACAGTCCAGTTTTATATTTCAACAAGAAAGAAGTTATCATTAAATGTAGAAGCAGAGAGTTTTAGAAATTTAAGGTATTTTATTAAAGGCTTGAGAATCCTAAATTATTGTGTCTTAAGTCCCACTGGGGTTGCAGTTTTAAATAGTGGATCAAAGTAAGCCTTAGTGAGAGAAGGCGGTCTGAACAATGACTTGATAGAGTAAGTATACAGGCATGCAGCTCCAGGAGATGTGTGCCTGGCATGCTAGTGAGGAATGAGCAAGGGGAAGAAATCAAAGATTAGGTCAGACGGAGGGAAAGGGGGGCCAGTCACCTGCGCCATCAAAGGGAATTAGGATTTTCTCTGTGTGAAATGGAGAGCTATTAAAGGATTTTGAACACAAAAGTGACATGATACGACTTTCATTTTTAAAAGACCACACATTAGCTATTAAGAATAAACTGTAGGGGTCAAAGGGAGAAACAGGGAATGGACAATGTTAGAATAATAGAGACAAAACCTAAGGGAAGCTTAGGCCAGGGTGGTTTCAGTGGAGGGGATGAGAGGTGGTCACATTCTGGGTATAATAGAGCCGGTCTGGATTCATTGAAACACAGTATGGTGGCATAAAGACAAATTTGTTTGCAGAATGACTAGGATTCAAATCTTAGCTCCTCCTCTTACTGAGTCTCTACTACCTTGGCTATATTTTATATCATCTCTATAAATTTCATGATCCAAGTCCATAAAATAAAAATAGCATTACTTACTCTGAAAAGTTGTTGAAAGAACTAAATTCACTTGCATAAGTCACATAGCAGTGCTCCAATAAATGTGCCCTCTTTTTCTTTCTTTTATTATGATTGTTTGTTAGAGACATGCTTAAAATACAAAATAAGAAATCATCTTTAGTGGAAATTTCCTGGAAGCCAAGATTTTTTTTTTTTTTTTTTTGGTGGAGGGGGGAGCAGGGCCTCATTCCATCACCTGAGCTAGAATGTACTACAATAATAACTCACTGCAACCTAAAATTTCTGGGCTGAAATGATCCTCCTACTCCAGCCCACCAAGTAGCTGGAACTACAGGCATATGCCACCATACCCACCTAATGATTTTTATTTTTTGTGGAGATAGAGTCTTGCTATATTGTCCAGGCTGGCCTGGAGCTCCCGGCCTCAGGCAATCCTCCCACTCCAGCCTCCCAAAGTGCTAGGATTACTGGCATGACCCACCATACCTGGCCAGAAGTTTAAAAAATTTAATGAAAACATTATATAGTTTCCAAAATAACTGTATCTGTAAAATATAAAAGATTAATGTATTTTTATTAAAAAACAAAAATAGTGGATTCAAGGTTGTGTCAAACTCCTCAAGTTAAAGCGCATTACCAATGAGAGTCTGTGCAGACGTTGCTCCATAATCTGTAAGAAGACCAGCTAATGGTGAGACATGAAGAGCAGTTCTCTGGTACAAGGGAATCTCTGGGCCTTTGAAATGGGTCCAAGTTATTTAAAAAGAAAACTCTCATAAGAAAGGAGTTAAACATTGTTTCTTCCTAACAGAGTGCAATCCAACTACTGCTAAAAATACCTTGCTAAGGCTTGACTAGCTACTGCATTGTTTCTTTAGCAAATCTTTGAAAGCTACAATGTTACAGGCATGTGAACAGATGGAACCTTCCAGTAACAGCCCCTCGGCTCAGAGGAGCCAGTCTAGTACATTGATTCTTCATAGGCTGAAATCACACTTAACCTACATCAGTAGGGGGTCTCCTCCTAAAGTTAAAAACTCTCTACTTCCAAAACAGCCTGCTGTCTCCTGATACTATACTTTTCACCCTACACGTGGCTTTCACCCTCGCAATCTACCAGTCTCCACATTGATTTTCCTGTCTGTCCAGCCTTTTTACCCTTCAATAAAATTAATGTTACATTAATTAACACTTAAAATACAAAAAAGAAATCTTCTTCTCTCCCAGATAAAATCTACTGAAAATAAACCGTCCTTGCCTATTAGGAAACTATCCTCAGATCACTACCTCATTATGATAAAATTCTTCTTTCTGACTTTTGAGACCCTCCCTTTAAAATCTTTAAGACTCGGACTAAGAAAACATTTTTTGGCTATTTTTCTCCCCACCACATACACTGGGAGGAAAAAGAAAAAATCTCAGCTATCTTCAAACAGGTCTCCCCAAGGCTCTGGCCCATGCTGGCAAATCCCTCCACTCCGGGATTCTGCAACTATGGCTCTGTCAACCTCAAATACTTCCTGTCTCTTTAACTTAAGTCATTTCATTCAATCCTTAGAAGCAGCTGTGATTTAAGCAAGGCAGGCTTTATCTTTATATCGCAAATTAGGAAGCTGAGAATTATTTTTAGGCTCCCTACTCTCTGCTTTATTCAAAAAGGAAGAGCAATATTTGACATGAATGTTGAATAATGAGTAAGCATTTTTCAGGTTGTCAGATGAGGATGAGAACGTTTCAGGATGGATGTGTAAAGGCCAGAAAGGTATAAAAGAGAAATATGCACGCAGTAACACACACGTGAATATTGTGAATGCATGCACATAAAGCTCTGAACTGTTCTACTAGACACTGGATGCAGGATGTCACACATCGTTTTTGATTTTCAAATTCAAATCAGTCAAGATTTCAAGGCCAAGTGTCAGCCACTTCACTAAGAAGTCCAATAGCAAACATGTTAAAGAGCTCTTCTTTTAACCCTGGGGTGGAATCAGGACCCCAAAGGTGATACAAAGAAGAAAATAATAGGCAAGAGCTATAGTAACTAGCCCATGGCAACCTTCACTGGAAACGCTCACTGAAAGGCCCGGGCCCTGTGGAAAGCTGCTTAGCTCCACTGACAGCATCCACTACTTCCCCTTGCTAGCCTCTGTGCCAAGTTAGATAGGAGGATCCTTGCCAGGGATGTCAAAATCACTGTCTCGGTGTTCAATCCTCCCTAGCACTCACATAACCATTCCCATCTCAAGACCTTCAAGGCACTGCCTCGAAAGCGCACCAACTTCAACTACCCAATGCACAGAAAAAATAGACCACCCTTGACTTCTCTCTCTGGAAAATTTCATGCTTCCCTGGGAAAGATCAGCCAATCATCTGACGATAACTTGCATTTCTTTCCCGATATCATACAATAGTAATGGGGTTAGTGGTTCTCCCAAGGGCAGGAGCAGTCCTAAAAGCCTGGGCCACAAAGTCTAGGATCATGCAAGAGCCTGTTCACCTTCCTTGGGAATAAGGAAATCTCATGCTTTAGGAATGCTGCAGACAGCCTCCCATCCCCAAAGATAGACTATATGCTTATCTTAATGCTGCAGAACAGACCATAAAGTTATATTTTCCTATCTTGCCACAGTACATTCTTAGTAACTTGCTCTGTTACATATACGAGTAGCCTTATATGTCCTTTAATCAACTACATCATAGCCACCTGTCGTGGTAGGCACTTAGGTATATTTTAGATGTATTTTTGCTAATTATTATTTTATAAACCTATAGTTTTGACATATCACAAGCCAAACTGTCCCTTTAAACACAGAGAGATATAACAGTTATAACAAAGCTCAAAATGCAAAAATAAGTACAGATACCCTTAAATCACAGTATTAGAAGGTGACATACATTATTTACAAACATAAAGCAAATTTTTTGTCTCAATAGATTCTAAACTTGGCCATTAAAAATTCTCCCCAATTGGGAGGTGCTGGAAGATGGCGGCTGAGACGGTTCCGTAGCCCATCTCTCCCCGGTCCCATAGGCCATCTCTCCCCGGTGAGAGGGTGGGAGCCCTGGATCTTTCCCCGTGTGAACTATTGGAGTGGGCGGGCAGCTGGTGAGACACAGAGATGGGGAGGATTGGCGCATTTGAAATATAGTTCTTAACCATGGAAACTATTGCAGACCATTTCCCCCGCCCGCCGGAGGGGCAGCTGGCCCCTCCCACAGGGAGGACAGCAGGTCCCAACCCACAAACTCTAATCAGAGAAAATTCCACTGAAGCATGGAACGCAGAGTTTGACGATCAGAAAGGGGCGCTGCTGGGAAGCACGGAGACCCGGGCAGCCCTGGCGTGAGCCGAGGGATCCAGACTATGCTGGACTAATACATTGGAATGTCCAAAATGGCGAGCACCTTTTCCCCAGATCAATGAGAGAGAGAAAGAACGGGTGACCAGCCAGCGTTATACTAGGCGGTGACCCTCGTGAAGCCTGAGAGGGGCGGAAAAGACATTTTGAGCTATGGAAGTTGGTGAGAAGGGACCCCAGGCACTTCAGCTGGAGAATAACTGAAGTTCAAGTTCCCACCAACAACCCCGCAAAGCCCCCTCCCCTCCAGCCTTCACAGCGGCTGGGAGCAGCTGTGAGCTGCTGCCATAGCAACCGCCACCCCAAGTGCTGCTACCGTTGGCTCCGAAGCCCTGCCCCGCGAATAGTGACAACACCGCCATGCCCCCCGAGATCTGCAGCTACGACGTGGCCCCTCCCCTCCAGCCTTCACGGCTGCTGCAAGCAGCTGCAACCCACAGCCATAGCAACTGCCGCTGCTTGTGCTGCCATGGTCGCTCGGTCGCTCTGAAGCCGCTGCTACCGTGAGCCGTGGTGCCGCCACCCCGCGAATAGTGACACCACCCCCACCAACACCGCTGTGGCCACCGAGACCTGCAGCAACCGCGAGGCCCCTCCCCCGCAGTCGCCACGAGCCCCGCTCCCGCGCTCCCCTCTCACAGCAGATTGTTGTTGCCGGACTGGACTGCATTCTATATACATATAAGAATAATAATATTTTTGAGATTGTTTTGTTTTGTTTTGTTTTTTTAATATCCTTTTCTTGGAGGCACTATCAACAAATAACTCTTTATTTCACTTTCTTTTCTTAGACTATTTCTATTACCTCCTATTCTCAACTGAACATTCTTCTTCCTCTCCCGTGTTAATTTCTTTGTTCTCTCTCCCCCTCCTCTCCCTCCCTTCTTATAACTTCTAAGAGTGCTTATATCATATTTGCGAGAGCCTTTTCTTCTTCGCTATTCTCAAGTATTTTATAAGAAGCATTTTAATTGTAGAATTCTTTTTTTTCTTCTTCTTTTCTTCTTAGCTGTTGTTCTGTGATTGGCTGTTTGTTTGTTATGTTTTGTTTGTATGTCGA
>CAUYON010005921.1:0-31026 GCA_963573935.1 Arctocebus calabarensis | reverse complement strand
GATGCCCTGGCACTCTAGCCAGGGTGACCGCTTGTGGCTCTTTCCAAAAAAAAAAAAAAAAAAAAAAAAAAAAGACCTAACGGGTCCTTCCTGAATAATCCCCATATTATCTCTCTGTCTTGCTTTTGATGTTGGTGCTCCTTCCCCCTGGTGTGATGGACAACCTCTAAGGCAGGTCTCCAGCTCCTGCCTCCTTGAATTCATGCCCTGTGTATTCCCTTTCCTGTGAGTGGGGGTTGGACTTATTCTCTCCCTTCTAATGAACACAATATGATGAGATACCACTTGCAATGAGATACCACTTCTAATATAAGATTATAAAAGGACTGTGGCTTCTTAGGTGCTTCTTCTCTTCTTCTCTTGCTCACCTGCTCTGAGAGCTGTGCTGTGCACTGTCCTATGGAGAAGTCCATGTGCCAAGGAGCTGAGGGAAGCAGCAGCTCACAGTTAGCCAGGGAAGGGGTGAGGGCTTCACTCCAGCAGTTCACAAGAAATGAAATCCTGCCAACAACCCTGTGAGCGAGCCTGGCAGTGGTTCCTCCCCAAGCAAGCTTTCAGATGAGACTGCAGTCCTAGCCAGCAATGCAACTGTGACTACATCAAAGACCTTGAGCCAGAGGTACTTGAATAGAAAGAGTAGAGTCAAAAGAGAAAAGCCGGGAGTGGAAGGGGTCTTATTAGTTACAGAGACGTCCAGATAAAACATTCTACAAGTCCTTCCTTCCTAGGATTGAGACTATCTTGGCCTGGTATACTTTTCCCAGCAGGACCTCCTACCCACATCCTAGCCAGCCTTGAAGACTTAAATGGCCACAGCCTCTTCTCTCCTGAGTTCTCCAAATAGAAATAACCATTTTCTGCTTCGGCTTCCCACTCTGTTCTACCTGGCTCATGTCACGGTACACCTCACTCTCTCCCTCATTGTAGAGTTACTGATACAGCCAGGTTCTCATAAAGACAACCTTGAACTTCCTGAGGGCTGGATTCTAATATATATTAGGTAGTCTATAACAACTGTAAAGCCAATATGTAATAATGAGCCTTAAATTATGGGTTTAGGATCCACAGTGGCCCCAGAACGTACCCCATGCAGTATCAGCCATTATGAGCATTATTATCACCACTGAATATTTCATGAATGAATATTCCCGTCTCGAATAAGGATTTAATTTTCTGGACTCCCTGTGATCTCCCTTTCCAATTTTAGAATTTCCAAGTTTAGAGGCAATAAGATATAACTCCTGACCAAAAGTTGAGAGCCTCTAGTTTAAATTTCTTTTTTTTTTCAGGTGCACCTTTGGGTGAAACCACCATCCAGACTAACAAAGAGACAGAATCTTTACTGAAGAACTTCCAGGCAGGAGCATAAACAGGACTTATGCCAATAAATATTCTACTCATTGTTTGAGAGTTTGCTGGCCACCCTGCCATTCCAGGCAAAGCTCCTCTTGCAACAGTATCTACATCCAATTGCACTAATTGGACACACAAGTGAGGGAGATACAGGGAGAATCGGCTAATTGCATTTTTTCACTGCCTTCCCAGAAGAAAAACCCATAATCAGTCATAATTACAAACTTCCCTTGTGGTCTCAAACAGCGCAGGCCCTCCCTGGAGCTCTTCTAAGGCACGATGTCTGACAGCAGATAAACAACCTCTTAGCCCTTTTTTGATCTATAGAAACGTTGGTGGAGTCAGAGGAGAGGCTGTCACCCTTCCTGCTGCCTTCGGTTTAGGAGATTCTTTAACCCCGTTAGTCTAGTGCTACTGTCATCTGTGGCGTCTCCACCCCCTCCCCCGTTCCCTCTGTGGATAAAAGATGCTGTGTAAACAGCCTGTCAGCGTGGACGCCACTGGAAGCCAAGACAGGTCTGTGGCTTCCCACTCTTCAAAAGTTGCTTTTTAAGAGGGAGAGCGGAGCCCCAGCACTGGGCTTTTACTTTAAGAAGAGACCAGCTGGAGCTGCGGGCCGCCTCGGGCACACACGCTGATGACGGTCCACGTGGGGCTTGTTCAGCTGAAGGCAGGAATCTCCATGCCCTGGAGAGGACCGAGGGCTTTGTTGCCTCTTAATTTGTCCCAAGTTCATAGGTTTCTGTGGCCATTAAATAGGGCAAGTCCAAAGTGAACAGAACATTGATCGGGAGTCCCAGCTGAGCTTGTGAAATACAAACCTTAGTTCCTGAGAATTTAGGTTACTTATGAATGAAGAGGAAGAACTGGGGAGGCAGAGGGAAGGCACAACAGTGCATCAGGGCCAGGGGAGCCCCAAGATTGGTGGCTCCAGCCTGCCGCCCCTGGCTCTCAGGGGACTTCTGCGGAGCAAATGCTCTCATGACAACCTACACTGCTATCTGGCAGGACACAGGAGTGTCCAAATCCTGACAGGGCAGCCTGGCAGACCTTTATAAATGTAACAACCAGAGGAAACCGGAAACTTTTTTTTTTTTTTTTAAATTTTCTTTTCTTTTTTTAAATTAAATCATAGCGGTGTACCTTAATGCAATCATGGGGTGCAATGTGATGGTTTCATACACAATGTGAAACTTCTTTTTTTTTTTTTTTTTTGAGACAGAGCCTCAAGCTGTCACCCTGGATAGAGTGCTGTGGCATCACAGCTCACAGCAACCTCCAATTTCTGGGCTCAAGTGAGTCTCCTGCCTTCACTTCCCACGTAGCTGGGACTATAGGCGCCCGCCACAACGCCTGGCCATTTTTTGGTTGCAGCCATCATTGTTGTTTGGCGGGCCCGGGCTGGATTCGAACCCGCCAGCTCAGATGTATGTGGCTGGCGCCTTAGCCCGTTGAGCCACAGGTGCCGTGCCCAATGTGAAATTTCTAATCGAACTGGTTAACGTAGCCTTCATGGCATTTTCTCAGTTACTATGTTCAGACATTTCTGCAGTTTTTGGCCAGGGCCGGGTTTGAACCTGCCACCTCTGGTATATGGGGCCGGTGCCCTAGTCACTGAGCCACAGGCACCACCCGGAAACTGGAAACTTTAAAAAGGAACTCCAACAACAAGGAAACCCCACCATGATGGAGAGGAGTGTGAGTCGTGTGAGACCAGGGAAATGGGAGCAGAAGAATGGGCACTGACTGGGCCTGGCCCCACGGGCCATTTAGCTGGCTTTTTCTCTGGGCAGACTGCTTACTTTCTCTGTGCCTCAGTTTCTTCATTTCTTACAGTGTGCAGATACAGCATCAGGAGACAGCTTGCCCTCCCTCCCTTGTAATGCCATATTTATTACGGTGGAGAAACACCCAGGATGTTCCTCTCTGAGCCTCTGATCTTCCACTGACATGCCCGTCATAAAACGCTTCGGTGTCACTTCAGCAAGTTTGCCCATAAATACATTCAGCCCCCAAATTGCTTTAATTACAGAAGAAGGAAATTGCTTCACTTAGCGAAAGGATCTTCCTGGTTCTGCTAATAGCAGTCTGGTATGCATCTGTGATGGGACTTTTATTTTTTTTTAAGCTGAAAGCCATCAAGCTTAATGAGAATTGGAAAAGTGCTGTCGAACCAGCATTCAGGGCGGGGGGAGGGAGGCAGCATTCTGGCCCCTCTGGCCACTGCAGATGCCTTCAGGAATCACATTCTATTCCAGAAGGTATCTGCTGACCTCAAAGAAAGATTCACAAACCAAAGAAGTCACTGGCTAAGAGGTCATGATCAAATAAGAGGGCCAAAGGTCGAGAAACCTTCAGGAATCACACTCTATTCCAGAAGGTATGTACTGACCTCAAAGAAAGATTCACAAACCAAAGAAGTCACTGGCTAAGAGGTCATGATCAAATAAGAGAGGGCCAAAGGTCGAGAAGCCTTCTTGGGGGTGTGCATTTGGAAATGGGAACCTCAGGCAAAGTACTAAAGAAAAACAAGACCCTGTAACAAGTACAGGGAGGCACAATCTATACGTCTATAATTCTTGCTAAAGAGATTCTAGAAATGTCTTTGCAAAAATCCAAATACCACCTCATTTGCAGTCAGGGAACACTTCCCAAGATTTCAACACTCACACTCTGGCTCTTCCTCCCAGGGAGCAAGACTGAAGACCACCTTTGTCAGGCTAGTTTTCCTACCTGGTGGCTGGCTGCCTGTGGACATTAAAAAGCAGCACCTGTAGCTCAGCAAGTAGGGCCCGACCCCATATACTGAGGACTGCGGGTTCAAACCCGGCCCCGGCTGAACTGCATCAAAAATTAGCTGGGTGCTATGGCAGGCGCCTGTAGTCCCAGCTACTTGGGAGGCTGAGGCAAGAGAATCACTTGAGCCCAAGAGCTGGAGGTTACTGTGAGCTGCGACTCCACAACAATCCACTGAGTGCGATAGAGTGAGACTCTGTCTCCACAAAAAAGAAAAAAAAAGGGGGGGTTGAGGTGTTGAGGCACCGATACCCATCATGCACCCCAGGCTCTGGAGGCCGACATTCCAAGTCTGAATCTTGGCTCTACGATTTACCCGCTCTGCAGCCCTGGCAAATTACTGAACCCCTAAGCCTCAGTTTCCCTCATCCATAAAATGGGAGAAAACAGCATCCACCTCATGGGTTGTTTGTGAAGATCAGACATAGCTGTCATAGGTATGTACCCCAGTGGTGGGCAAGCAGCCTAAGGGTTCAATAGATATTTGCAGACGCTACTGTCAGCGCCACCATGGGCTCCCCTTTGTGGTACTGTTCTCCTCGGCTCCCTGCCGGAGTCTGGCTTTACTGACTCAGGGACCGCTGGATCGTGTATCTGTAGTGGGAAGTGACTTTGGAAAAACAAGGGGGTTGAATAAATTCCACCTGGAGCCTAAAGGGGAGATGACAATGATTTCCTTCTTTTTCCCAACTTGGAGAAACATAACAGTGAAAAAGTAGCAAAGAACACAGACTTTAGGGTCAGAAAGACCTGGGCTCTAATCTCCCTCTACCGGTTGCTAGGCGAGTGACTGAGGAAGCTCCTGAAGTCTCAGACACCAGTGGTGAGGAGGAAGAAAGAGAATAGTGGGAGTCGAGGGGTCAGCACACTGAGCGGTGTGCAGTAATGGTGTAACCACAGGAGGGCTTGTATTAATCCTCTCTGCACCCCCCCACCCCTGTACCCTGCACTGTACAGCAGGATGCCCCAGGAAATACCTGATGAAGGGGACTTTGACACAAGGCTGAATTGAAACAAACTGTCCTCTGCACTAAGGCCGAGCTGGGCTTAGTTGCCATGTTGATTCCAAGGTACCATCGTTTGGGTCACACCTTGGACAATGACCTAAAAGTCCAAACAATCTAGACGTCTGAAGAGTTAAAAGAAGAGAGAAAAGCGACACCTGTGACTCTTTTGCGTTTTGGAGGGTTATCTGTGTAGGGGAGACTGCTGATAGGTGGAGGTGACCACAACACGAGGCAGGCTTGTCAAGCTAAGCCAGCTGCAAGTTTAATTAAATACAACTGCTTGCTGAGCGGCCCCTTCCCATACGGCCTCATGCATATTCATCACTATAATTACGGTAGTGGAAAAATCCACGACTAATTATTCTGAACTCCCCATCTTCCACATGCCTAGGATTTCTGCATAATTACTGTTGAAATTAATTGCAAGTTAGTTAATTTTATATTTTGTCCCTTCAAAACTTAATTAATTTAAAAGATACCAAAAAAAAAAAAAAAAATCCCCACAAAAAACCACAACAAAACCTCACCATCAGTCATTACGGCAAATCTGGTTTCTCAGATTTACAACGTGCATTAAAAATGTGATGTGATTACTCCTAACCTGACTGAGCGTGGGGTTGTACATGTCAAGCTATAACAAAAGGCCGGTCCCATAAATGTCTCAGAAGTCACATCTCTTTTTTTTTCTTGCCAGATAGCAACAAAAGCTTGTGATGGGGAGGGAGGCCTGGCAATGGCTGGCTGTCTTGTGGTTGTAGGCTTCTCATTCTATCTTCCATCACTGCATCCCAGGCCCACTCCATTCATTGTCTACCCTCAAATGTCTCTACTGGTACCCACTGCCAGGACCCAGCTGTAATGTGGCATGCAAGAAACTTCACTTTCCTGCTTGGCAAAGAATACAGACCTTCAACAGAATACGTATCTCTCCCCCCTCTGTCCATGCACACTGTTCCCATCAGCTCCTTTATCTGAGTTGCTCTCATTAATCCTGTTTCTTTTTTCATTTGTTTTTGAGACAGTCTCACTATGCTGCCCTTGGTAGAGTGCTGTGGTGTCACGGCTCACAGCAACCTCAAACTCTTGGGCTCAAGCGATTCTCTTGCCTCAGCCTCCCTTATAGCTGGGACTACAGGGGCCCGCCACAACACCCAGCTATTTTCCCATTTGTTTGTTTGTTTTTAGCAGGTTCAGGACAGGTTTGAACCCATTAGCCCTGGCTGATGGCTTAACCGCTGAGCTATGGGCACTGAACCATTAATCCTGTTTCTAGGATCCCTTCTGTACAGGACCAGGAGGAAACAATTATTGAGTGCTTACCCTGTCCTGCACCAGGCTTTATGCACCAGTAGTTGTTTCATTTAATTTCAGCACCTAACACAGTGTCTGACGTAGGAAAGACAATCAATCAATCCATCGTTATTTCTTGAGTGACTGCTTGAATAAAGAATACTCACTGCAGACCTATAGTCCCACTTTCATAGAGAAGGAAAGAGAGAGATGAAGTATGTTCCTCAAGTTCACACAGCCAGTAAGGGGCAGAGCTGTAGTGGCCAGCATTCTCTTCCCACCGCTGCATGCTGCTTTTATCTCCTGCTGCCTGTGGTTTCTGGGCAACATGTCCTTCTTGACTCTGAGTCCTGAAACCTGCTTGGTGTGAACTGAGTGTTTGCATCCCCTGCAAATTCACAGGTTGAAATGCTAACTAAGACCAAGGTGACAGTATTTGAGATGGGGCCTTTGGGAGGCGATTAGGGTCAGATGAGGTCACCAGGATGGGGCTCCTAGGATGAGATTAGTGCCCTGATAAGAGGGGACACCAGAGTGCCTGATGAACTGAGGACACAGCAAGAGGGTGGCCATCTGCATGCCAGGAAGGCCCTCAGCAGAAACTGAAGTGACTGGCACCTTTATCTTAAACTTCCAGCCTCCAGAACTGTGGAAAATACATTTCTGTTGTTTAAGCCACCAGTCTATAATACTTTGTTATTGCAGCCCGAGCAGACTATGGCATTGTTCCCTGTTTTTTTTCCAGTGACCTTGGCTACTTTCCTTATATGTTGGATGATTCAGTGTTGAGCTGTCAGAGTATAAAGGAAAAGATAACTCAAGAAGAAGACGACAAGTCTTTGTGACACAAAGAAAGCCAGAAAGGCTTCTGTTAAAAGGCCAAGGTTAGCAGCTAAGGAACAACTCGCTGGGAACAAGGCAGAATGCATATACATTCATACATAGCTGGTGGCATTCAAAGCTTCATGCGACTCCTAACAGTTTGCTAACAGGGGTCCTTGTTGGGAAAGCAGGCTTGCCTTCAAGGTACCACAGAGGATAAGAATGACTCAACCTGTCATTGAGTAGATGGGGAAGAGAAAGGTGGAAAGCAAATGCATAGAGCACAAAGCCATTGATTTTTTTCTTTTACTCCATAAAACTATCTCTTTTAATGGTGACTTTAGTGACCCAAGAAGTCAATCATTTCAGAAGAAACAATTCATCCTGCAAGAGGTTTATAAGATTGGAAGGTCTCTTATGACCCTGGGAGTAACATCCTTAACAGGGATCCTTTCGAGTTAAAGCTCCGGAAATAGGAAGGTATTTTAAGCAATAAAGTGATGTGCTTGTGCATATCAGGAATTTTTCCTCCACATGGGGTAAACGGAGGCTCCCATTCCAGATTAGCCCATCAATGTTAGGTCACAAACCCACAAGGTATTCAGAGACAGCTATAAAGCTTTTGGGTCTGATCAGCAGGGCAGAACATGCTGCAGGGCTGGAAGGTCTACGCTGGTGCCGCAAAGTGGCCTTGCAGGTCAGTGGGAGCCCAGTCCTCAGAGTGAGTGTCAGGTGGGAGGAATGAAGGGTTGGCTCTAGAAGCCGGATCATCCTGCTCTGTGGGGAGGTAGTGGCGGGGTGGGGCGGGGAGGCAGCCACCCAGCAGAGCTGAGAGGCCAGGATGGCTCTGGGCTCTCAGGAAGGCAGCCCCGACTGTTGACACAGAAATGCATCCACAGTCTACTGTGTGGGGAAAGCAGTGCATTAGTGAACAGTAGGTACTTCATGAGTGCGGGATGCCATTTTTTGTTTTTTGTAGAGACACAGTCTTACTCTATCCCCCTTGGTAGAGTGCCCAGGCATCACACAGCTCACAGCAACCTCCAACTCCTGGGCTTAGGCGAGTCTCTTGCCTCAGACTCCCCAGTAGCTGGGACTACGGGACAACACCCAGCTATTTTTCTGTTTTGCAATTCGGCCGAGGCTGGGTTTGAACCCGCCACCTTTGGTATATGGGGCTGGTGCCCTACTCACTGAGCCACAGGCGCCGCCCCGTCGGGCTATTTTTTGACGCAATTTGGCTGCGGCCGGGTTTGAACCTGCCACCCTCGGTAAATGGGACCAGTGCCCTACTTGCTGAGCCACAGGCGCTGCCCGGGATGCCATTTTTGTTGGTAAGAAGATGTGTGTGTGTGTGTGTGTTTGTGTGTATTCTATTCATTCATTAGAAAGATGTGGAAGGTGATTTAGTAAAATGTTAACAGTAGCTATCAGTGGATGGCTAAATGATCAGTGATTTGGGGGAACACGTTTCTGTCTTTTCTGAATTCATTACTTCATAATCAATTAATGCCTTGTCTTCCTTCACGCCCAGGTCAATCACCTGCTCTTTGATGACCTCCCGCTGAGGACAGTCCCTCTCAGTCGTGTTCACCTGGAACTGCTCTGGTTATCTGTCGGGCTCGGGACTGACCGAGTCTCCAGCCCCTGCCTATCTAGCTATGTGCTGGACACTGACCGCTGTGCTATCTAGCTCGGGAACAATTACTCTTAGGTGCCTGAGGGCTATTTGCTTTAGCAGACCCTTCTGCGAGAGGGAGGAAGCCAGTATTTGAGAGAGTGAAGCAGTCTTAGTAAGAGAACGGATCTTAGCAGTCTTTCATAGAGAGACGCCGTGGTGGCGTTCTGCAGGCAGGAGAAGCAACAGAGTCAGAGTGAGCGGTCCGTGAAAGAACGTACACACGCTCCCGACTGCCTTCTCCTGCAGCTTCTTATAAACGTGATAAGACCACAGGTCTTAACACCACAGGTGTAGAGACTGCTAGTCACGGATGCTCTCGTCTCGCGAGCTCTCATGTTAGGAGAGCCACATCCCTCCCCATGCTCTATCACCAAGGAGTTACAATACCGAGCTGTTACGGGCGTTTCTTGTAACTCTCGCTCCTCCTTGCCATAAGCTACACGGGCTGCTTCAGTTACCTCTTTTCATCACATCACTTGCTCCCATCTACTAAGATGTCTTATTTTAGTGTGTGTGTCTCTCTGAGAAAATTTGGTGTGCTGTAAGGATAGGAGCCATGGCAGGTTTAGTTTGGCTTTGTTTTCGTGGGCAATTTTGCTCCCAGCATTTAAGAACCCAGTGCTAACAATAATAATACTACTACTAATAATAATGACACCAACAAAAGCGGCAGCAGTCGGTGCAGAGAGAGTGGTCATGGCAGTAAACGCTTGCTAAGTGCCAGATCCTAAGGACCTCAGACATCCCCTTTTTGCTGTAGGAGAAACCAGGGCACAGAAAGGCTGTGCATCTAGCACAACCTCGCACAGCTCCTAGTGTGGAGGCCAGAATCTGTCCCCAGGCCAGTGGGCAACCTTCCCTATACGATCCTTTTTTCCAGAACTTAGTACCAGAAGCAGCACCTGAGAAAGTAAAGACTGATTCCACATTTCTTTTTTTAATCCTGAAAAAGTCATCTCCATGTTTGGAGGAAGAGAAATAAAAAAAAAAAAAAAAAATCACTCTCCTGGGAATTCCCCAGCAGAATGAAAGAGAGAGTTCGGAAGACCAGAGTTTTCTGGAAAGAAATTTTCTTTTTCAGACAGCAGACTCTGCAGAAAAAAGTCCTATACAAAGTTCACTCAAGTCCCAGTGTTATTAATAATTTTCTTTAATCCATGAAATTTAATTTCCCTGAACCCGCAGGGACTGGACAGGGTTCAACGCCAGTCTCTTTAGGCATTCTACAGCTGGGACCTTGGGCTCAAGTTCCTATAATTTGAAAAAGTCAAGGGTTCTGGTACTTCTTAAGTGGCTAATGAAAGAGAAAGAAAACCCTTCATTCGAAACCTCCCCAAGCTCGAAGTAAGAGGGCCGGGCCCTAGAGAAAGTTAGGGGTCCCCCACTAGGCTTAATACATACCTAGTGGCTTGTGCGTTGCCTGAGGGATTTGGGAAAAACTGTGTAGGCAGGAGGGATTACTGATCTCTCCCTAAAAAAGCAGGCAGAAGTGGTTATATTTGCATGGTCTTAGCAGAACAAGACTGTCTGTGGAGCCGAAAGCCCCCGTGTGCATTGTTAGCTAGAAATAGTTAACGGATTAAGACCGCGGGTACTGACAGACAGAACTGATTTAAGTTGTTCACATGATATGAATTCCCCAGGGTAAAACCCGACACGCTGGCATCATTCCAGGTGAAAGCAGAGATAAAACTGGAAGCATTCAGGCTGCTCCATTCATTTTAAACCCAGAGAGCGGGGCTCTCCTTATAGCTTATTGTTTCAGGATTAGCGTATGTAATGTCAGTGCCACACTGAATACCGATGAGACGGGGTCTCACTTCATTAAGCATTTGATACGGTTAAACTGCTGCCCCATTTCAAAGCCTACCGAAACCGGCGCACACTGACAGCTTGTCCTACCCATGGAATGGTAGAAGTATTACTTCACTGGCTGGAGACGAACCTGCCCCCTCTCTCCCTCTAGTCATTTTTAAATCAGGGGGGAAAAATGTACTTTTCCAACTCCCTTGTGTCTTAGAATAAGAAAAGAACACATTTTCTACCATTTCTACTGCTTTCTGGCTCATGCCAAAGATATTAAATAACTCAGTGAAGCCAGATGTATCCTATTCCTGCCAGAGCCGAGAAACAGACCCAGCTACCAGGCAGCTGTGAAATAGAGCAGCAATCTGTCAGGATTTAATTAGGCCAGCTTTTTGGATGGGTATCCTTTTTTTTTTTTTTAATTTTGGGGTGGACATTTTGGCAAAAAGTTGGGACAGGCTAACTATGGCTTAGTCATGGGAGGTAGCAGAGGCAACTTCCCTTTCTTGATGGCCGATGCTAAACATGACTAGAGATAGACCCAGAAATGTCTGAATGTTGTGTACCTACAGGGGCTTAAGAGAGGTATGTCTCTGGCTTTCCTGCCCTTCTCTGCCTTGATGCCAAATTTGCTATGTCTCTGCTGGGTGACTGAGGAGGTGGGCCTCACAGGGACTTAGAAGGTGTTCCCTGATGTGTGATCCAATGATCTGTTGTGCAGCCCTTTAGTCTGCCTTTCAGAACCAGTTGCTGTTTTTCCCGTGTGTGCAAATGTCCCATTCCTGTTCAGTTGTTCTTGCCACACTCTGAGCCTTAATAATGAAAAGCTCTTTGGATGTTCAAAAAGGATTAGACGGTGGGACTTCAGGGGCCAAGAGCAAAAGATCAGTTGCTCAACAACAGAACATGGCCACTAACATGGGTCGGACCCTGCATGGTGTTACGAATGTGAGGTCTGAATATAATGGGAGCACTCACCGGTACCACGAGACACAGGCCTTCATGGACTAACCTGCAACTCACAGACTATTCTTTTTAGTAGGGTGCTTACAGGAGAATTTAGAAGCTTTCCTGCTGGCTTAGCACCTTGCCAGTCCTACCACCATTTATCCTGAATACTTCTACCCTTACTACTACTAACAGAATAACATTGAAGATGATGATGATGGTAGATATCACTAACCCTTACAAAAGGATTCGATAAGCCACCATCTTTATGTAATTTCTCATACAGATTATCTGTCTCATTGAAGTAGGGTTGTCAGTCCCACTTTGCAGATGGTATGACTGAGGCACAAAGAGGTATAGGCAAGGCAGGAGGGAAGAGGCAACAGTGGGAAGCTCTGAATAACAGGCTGCCCTGTGTCTTGATCTTATAACCACAGTGAGATCCTTGGCAGGGGAGGGAAGTGAGAAAAGCCATGTTTATAAAAATTGTTCTGGCAACTGTATGTAGAATGGGCTATGGCAGAAAGAGGAGAGAGACTGACTCAGGGTGGCTAGATAGGCTATTTTGGTGGCCAAGTAAAAGGATAATGGGCCTTCCACAGGGCAAAGGCTGCGGAAAGGCAGAGGCAGGAAAGTATTAACTATCTTCATGAAGTGAGGTCTCACTAGTTACCATAAATGGGGCTGAGCAATTTGTACCCATCAGCTCACAGAATGTTCACTGCCATCTCAGGGGATGTTGGATTATACCCACTTTACAGATGAGGAAACTGAGGCTCAGAGAGATTCAGTGACTCTTCCTGGTAAGATACAGACAATAGGATATTGACTTAACAGCTATAAATGATAGGTGCTATTCTAAGGCCACATCTAAGGTACAGTTTAATCCTGTAAGATAGATATTAATCACTATTGTCCCATTGCATAGAGAGAAAATGGAGGCTCAGAAGTGAAGTAATTGCCTCTAAGTTGCACTCTGCTAGTAAGTAGCAAGGACACCATTTGAACCCAGTTTGATTTAGCTCCAAAGCCCAGACCTTCAACTGCTTGGCCTCCAGGACCTGGTTGGATTGGCCTGGGAGCACATGGTAGGATCTCAGAAAAGAAGCCTCTGCCATTCACCCAAAGAAGACTTTGGTCACGCATTCTGCACTTGGAGTTTTAAGGTAGGTCGTCCAGTCAATGCTCTGTACCTAATCCAGGTTGCCTAGGAACACAGGAGACAAGAGAACAAATTCTTACCCTGCACATATCCCAGATATTTGCCATGTGGCTTGGCTTTGAAGACCAGAGCAGTATTAGAACTCGCCTCACACAAAGAGGGCTTGGGATACTTTGTGGTTGACCCAAACCCACTTAGATGGCACCTCCGCCACCTCCTCTGGTTTGTGGTAGACTGAAAGCTCAAAATTGGATTTTTCAACAAACCACTCATCTTGCAGTTATCCTGCAGAGAAAAAAAGTCAGGTTACGGGCTTCTGAAATGTTCCTAGTGCACCTGTGCTTCCATCATTAAGGTGGATACAAGATTGGGAGGCAAGTTGGGACACAGAGGTGCTCTGTGCGCTCAGGCCACGGGTTGCAAGTCCGGAGATACTTGAAAGAGGCCTTTCTCTGACAGCTCAGGTTTAAAACACAAGTGCTGTTACAGACCCATTGTTCCTACATAGTGCATTCTTGAAATTCCGTTTTTATTCCTATCAAAGTAACATGTGCACACAATTCAAGAGTGAGATAGTTGTATGAGGCCTGATAAAAGAAATAGCATTCTTTGACCCTCGTTTCCCTGAAGCAATCATTTTCTACTATTTGGGTCAGGTCCTTTGATAGTTTACCTCCATGTTGCTAAATAATATGCGTGTGATACCACTTCATGACTCTTTAGTTTAAAGAATTATCTGTTATTGTCCCCGTTGGAAGGTGAGGATTTAGCTGTAGTTTATCACCATCTCTGCTACGACCACACACATGCACATTATCAAGGCCCCTGGTTAGATAGTAATTATAACCAGTGTTTTTCTTATCTTGATCAAGAAAATGTTACTGATGGGCGACATACATGGTTATAACTAAGGCTTAAACACTTTTCATTTTCCCTAAAGTTAATACACCCTTTATTTCCCCCATTTGTTCAGTGTTCTATATATTTCTCACTAATCCAAACATAAGGTCTGCCCCAGCTTTGTAAATCTCCTCTCAATGCAGTCAGGACAACTAAGAAGACTATCAATTTCTTTTTATAGAAATACCTCCCCAAGCTGGACACAGTGGCTCATGCCTGTAATCCCAGCACTCTGGGAGGCTGGGGCAGGTGGATCTCTGGAACTCAGGAGTTTGAGACCAGCCTAAGCAAGAGGGAGACCCTGTCTCTACTAAAAAATAGCCAGGTGTGGTGGTGGGCACCTACTTAGGAGTACATTGTCCCAGCTACTTAGGAGGCTGAGGCAAGAAGATCGCTTAAGCCCAAGAGTTTGAGGTTGCTGTGAGCTATGATGATGCCACGGCACTCTAACTAAGGTGGCAGAGTAAGACTCTGTCTCAAAAAAAAAGAAAAGAAAAGAAAAAAATGTTAAAGAGAAAGAAGTGGGGGTAGGGGTTAATATCTCCCCAAGTCTTCTGATCCACCCCAGTCTGGACAGGGGTCTCCCAGGCTTGCCATACAGTGGCTGCCCCATGACGGCCTGCCAACTGCACCTCCAATTCTCATATCTTGTGTCTTTCTTTTTCTTGGTTTATCCCTTGGTTTTGGTAAAGTTCATTTATTAGTAGCACCCTGAGGGCCATATGAAGGTAACTTTTAAATCATTTCTAGAAATGTCTTCATGGTACGGAATTTGAGTTGAAATGATTTGTTTCAGGGCCGTCCTCTCATACCCAATGTGGTTCAGAAGCCTGATGCCATTGTGATTCTTGAGCCTTTATATAAAATCTGTTTTTACTTATGTATTTATTTTTGTAACGTCCTCTTCAGAAGCTTGTTGCATCTTCTTTTTGCCCAATGTTCTGATCTTTCATGAAGGGATATTTTTGTGGTTTAATGTCATTCACTGATCTGAGCAGTAATTAGGTGGGAACTTTCCCATCCAAAAAACACCCTTCTTTGGTTCAAGAGACATTTTCTTTAATTTCTCCATTTTCTCTTAAGAATACCTACTATTTGAATGTAATTCTCTTGACCAGGTCCTCGATTTGTCTGATTTTCTGTATTTTTGTGTTCTTTAACTTTTAGGAACATATCCTCACATTTATGTCCCGACCTTTTCATGTTAAACATCTGTGAGTTGTTTCCTATTTACTCCTTTTAAAGGTGGATGGGAGAACATTCTGCTTTTATTTCACGAATGTAATACCTTCAGTTCTTTTATGCTTTCTTTTGTTTTATTATATTTTAAGTTTCCTTCCAAAGTACTTTTTCCTCCTCTTCCCTTCCTCCCCAGCCCCTGCCCTGTCTTCTCTCCTCCTTCTTCCTCTTCTTTATGTCTGAAGGTGTATGAATGCTCTGTTTTTTCAGTCAGGGCTTGCCTCAAATGCCTGCTGATCCTTGGCTGTCACTCATGTTTAAGTGTGAGGCTCTGAAAAGCTCCTAGCAGTGGGTGTTGGCCATGAGCTTCACCATGAAATGATTCAGTCAGGCCATTTCAATGGGGCCATCTAATTTTAAACAGGTGCATTTCCCCACAGATGACTCCTCTAAACTCCTGCTTAGAAGGTGCCTGAGCCTGGCTGACTATCTCCTGGGAACGGACGTAAGGAAAAGCCATCCTGTTTCTAGCCCCACCATCACCTCTGTTTCCAGAGCGACCTCATGCTGCCAATTCTCATCCCCGGCCTTCTGGAAGTACATTTGGTGTTTCTTGGTTCTCCCGAGAGTGAGCTTAGAATTCCATTTTTGAGTTCACTCAGCCAGTGGCTGCACAGCCATTTGTTCTCCAGTTGCCACATTTTTGCTGCTGGTTTTTTCCTTTTCCTTTTTCTTCGCCCCTGTGAATTCACCTTTTAAGCAACCACTTCAGTGGATTTGTAGGAGGCAGAGGTAAATGTGTGTGGGTTGTCGTTGCCACTTAAAACCACAAGTCTTGAAGGGAGGTGGCTGTGTCATTTATCCTCCCCACTTGCCTGAGTCCCCTGGATTTTTTGGTAAGTGACACTCACAGAATTCTGTGTGCCCTGTGCTGTGGTGGCCCGTCTCTCCTTGGTGTGCGCACTTGTCAGCAGGGAAAATGCTGGGCCTACAGTAAGGAAAGAGGGGTCGGGTTAATTCGAGCTCTAATTCCTGCTTGTTGTCATCTCTGGTCTCCGCTGTAGTCTTAGAATAATAACCACCAACCCTATGTACTTTCAGGGTTCTTAGTAGGATCAAACCGGATAATGACTGTGAAAGCACTTCAAAAAGCAAAAAGTACAACAGAAACACAAGGCTTTGCTATTCCTTAAAAACTTCACTTTCATCTCCCAAAATTCAATCTAATGTTATCTTGGCCTGTCTTCAGGAGAAAGAGGCTTGTCTCCAGTAATCGTATACATCACCCCGGTGGCATTCAAAATAAATGTCCTTTAGTCATGGTGACATGTGACATGGGATAGTGTTTCTGACTCCGTCCACACTGTCCACTTAGCTGCCAAAGCCAGCCGGTTCCACATCATCTACAACAAGTATACCCAGAAGCAAGATAGTGTCACTGAGAAGGACTGAGTGAGATGAAAATCTCCCATGGGAGTCCATTCCACGATGGGTCCGTTTTGCAGCTGAGCTGTTGTCCATAGGAAAGCAGGAAGAAGAGAGGTGACACATATACAAACAACAGATACACTCTAGTCACTAGAAACAAGAGGCTGTAGCATTACACGCAGGGCCCTGAAAAGATGCCTACTGTAATCTTTTGTTTTTCTTTTTTGCGACAGAGTCTCACTGGTGCATTTCCCCCCGATGACTCTTCTAAACTCGTGCTTAGAAAATACCTGAGCCTGGCTGACTATATCCTGGGACCTGGTGCCGTGGTGTCATAGCTCACAGGACCCCCAAACTCTTGGGTGCAAGTGATCCTCTTGTCAGCCCTCCAAGTTGCTGGGACTACAGGGTCCCTCCACAACACCAGCTTAGTTTTTAGAGATAGGCTGTTGCTCTTGCTCAGGCTGGTCTCAAACTCCTGAGCTCAAGTAATCCATACAACTCGGCCTCCCAGAGTGCTGGGATTACAGGTGGGAGCCACTGCTAATCTTAAGTGATAGAAGCCAAAAACAGAATCATGAGTATGACTGCATTCCAATAATAAAACAGCAACACTATGTATATATAGGTTTATCGAATACCTATATATTTGTATTATATAGGTATATGATAGACATATATACAAGGCTGGACAATAAAGTTCACAAACTCATCCTACAAAAAGTGCTACACACCTCACTGCTGACTAAGACTAGTATCACTATGCTCACCTTCCCAGTACTCCCACTGGGAAGCTCTGAATTGACGCCAGCACCTAGGCCACCCTGCACAGCAACTTTAGAACTCTTTTTCTGGAATGGCTATTAGAGTTGTTATAGTATGAGGACTTATAGTTAAGCTGGTGAACTCATCCCAGGAAAAATGCTACATACCTCATTGCTGAATGTCACTGCAGTTACCAGATGGCCAAAGGGAATACTTTGAAAGTGAATATAGTGATATTCAGCAATGAGGTATGTAACACTTTTTCTAGAATGAGTTCACAAACTTAATTGTCAGACTATATACATAGACAAGGTCTGGTTGCAGTCTCGTCAAACCATGCTGGTCACTTCTGGGGAATGGGATTGTAGGTGGAAAAGGTTTTTTGCCTGGGACTTCATACAGTTCTGAACAGTTTGTTCTTTCTTGTAACTGCATACATTATTTCTGATCATTAAAAAAGGGTAAATGTAAATTAAAAGAGTAAAAAAGAAAATGGAATCTGGAAAGAGAAGTAGAGGTAACAAGAAGCTAGGGAAAGATGGATGGTGAGAAGAGGCTGAGAACGGTGCCAAGATAGGCGGGAAGTGCGGGCAGGCCACCCACCTCAGCTAAAAACATGGGAACAGGCGTAACTACAAATGGATCCTCTCTGGGTCATGACAACCACCTGCACCACTATACAAGCTCCACTACCATCTTCAGGGTGAGGAGAACTCAGTGTTTAAAAACTGTAATTTCCATATAGCAAAATGCACCCATCTAGAGGGTATAGTTCAATGACTTCTGAAAAATGCATGTGTGCAGGGAACCCAAAATCTCCTAGCCGTCTGCAGGAGATGAGCTCACTCAGCCATGATCAAATGCAGGAGTGGGGGCTCAGTAGGGGATTCACGCCTCGTCCATCTCCTTAACTCCGGATGACGACCTGCCCGGTAGTGCTAGCTAATCTTCCCCCTGCATTTCCCAGAGACTTCCTGGTTCTGCATACTTCTAATTCAACTGTTTCCTGGCTCAGGAACTCTCATCACTCTTGGCAATGGACATGGTAACCCTACATCATACAAGAAATCAGTCTGGGAAGAATATACTGGGCTGAAAAGATCCTGGGAGGTGGACCAGCTCTGCAATAAGCTATTTACAGCTGTCAATTTCCCCTTTGAAAGGAGGAGCTGTCAGCTCCTGTGTCTCATTGGAGGAGAGGAGCCGATTCTACAAGCATCGCCAGTACCTGCACGGACTGTAGTTTCTCTCCTCTAGCAAAATAACCATGATAGCTCATGTTTACCGTGTGCTTAATACACGCCAAGCATTATATTCTAAGTACCTTACATGATTTATCTTTACATGCCACCATGAGATAAGTGTGACCATTATTTCCACTTCATAGATGAGGAACTCAGGCACAGGTGTGAGTAATTTGCTCAAGGTTACAGAATTAGTGACAGTGTGAGGATTGGAACCCAGCAAGCTGGTGACTCCAGGGTCTGTTTCGTATCAGCAAGGCCCTACTTTCTCTCATTCAGAGAAGGACACGCAGACCAAGGTTTATAAAGTGTCGCCTCCTGACTTCTTGGCTAGAGTTTTCTTTGCAGACTCTGTGGCCTCCAATACATAAAGATGTCAAGTTCATCTTTCTTCTCCGAAGAGGCAAATGTACAGTCATCTCTAGATATTGCTAGGTCACAAAGGGGTCTCTTAGCTCTGTCTAGACACAAAGCCAACAGAGCGTAATGCATAACGGTGTTTTATAGCTGGAGGTTTTTATCTTGTTTCTTCTCTGAGGAGCTGGCTGATAAATCAGCCTTCACAGGTGAAGAGGAATGTGTGTTTCCAAGAGTGACTTTCAGAGGCAGAGTGAAGGGCGAGCAATAATGCGGCAAAGAGAGGCATCCTTCAGAATCAGTGGCAATCTCACCTCGAGAGGCCAATTCATCCATTTGAGGGAATCATGAAAACGAGAGCCACCGAGCCCAGGTCTCGGCTGTCCAACCACTTTTCAATGACAGAAACTGGAGCATGCCATCCAACTCACATTCATCAGTCTCTGCGGTGAACACAAGCCACCCTGTGCCACTGCGTTAATCAAACTGCATTTACTGTCCAGAGGCACATGGCGATTGTGAGAGGGAAGATTAGCCCCAGTCGTCTGAACAGCTGTGGTCCCTGCTCCCCACACTCTCAGCATCTAATTCCTCTTTATGGCCTTCCCTTTGTCTCCTGCTAAATGCCCTATTTGATCTTCTTATTGCATCATAGTAACTGTTGCCTTCAGACTTGGGCCATCTCATTTGATATACTTGGGGACACCTTAGGGAAAACAAGGTAAAAAATCTGGACTAAAATGTTCTACCCAACAAAGGCCAGTTTTTGTTGGTCTCTCTCTGTAACACTGTGGGCTGGAGTGGACAGGGGAATGGTTCTCAAATTCTAGTAAAAAGACTTCTAGTTCTAGCAATGTGTAAGGTATACACGAGAACCAAACTCTCCTATTGGAAAAAAAAATAACATAACGCTGGAGTAAATGTTTTAAATTTTTTTTTTTTTTTTTTTAGAGACACAGTCTCATTCTGTTGCCCCAAGCTAGAGTGCAGTGGCATCAGACTAGCTCACAGCAACCTCAAACTCCTGCCTCAGCCTTCTAAGAAGCTGGAACTACAGGTGCCCTCCATAGTGCTCAGCTAATTTTTTTATTTTTAGTAAAGATGGGATCTCACTCTTACTCAAGCTAGTCTCAAACTCCTGACCTCAAACGATCCTCCCGTCTCCACCTACCAAAGTGCTAGGATTATAGGTATAGATTTTGGGCCACCATGCCTGGCCTAAGCATCTCATATCATTGAAGAAGTGACAAAAAGGAAAAGGTAACCACCTAGAAAATTGAAGCAACTTTTCTCCCAAGGCAATGGTGAGTGAGCTGAGTTTGAGTTTTGGCAAAGAGGAACAGAAGTCAAGATCCAGGGCCAGCCCAAAGTGAGGAAAGTAAAGGAGACCTCTATTATGCTAGGACTCTATAGCACGAACATTTAGGGTCAGGAGGAACATGAAGCAAACCTCCTCTAGTTCAGGGGACTGAAGGGAGAGTTGTCCTTGCGACAGATTCAACAGGGGAGATGTGGATGAATTTGTCACCATAGGCAGCCTTCTTATGGACTGTACTTTAGATGGTCCAGGGAACGTCACAGACATGATTTTGAAATGATACTGAACTGGTAGTGCCCCAAGACACTGGGTAGGATTTTTCTGGAATAAGGCATTTTTATCATAGTCCTCAACAAATCCCCACAAACAATTTTTCAATGACAATGAGCAGTATACAGTCCAAAATAGTAAATACTTGGGGATACAAGGCACCATGAGTAGAACAGAAAAAACAATCAACAACAGAAACAGACACATGAAGACTGCAGATACCAAAATTATCAGAACAACTTGTGAATATGTTACTAACTTACTAAGAGATAAAAGCTTGAATACATCCATCTGCAGGGAATACTAAACTATTAAAAATGATGAAATACAGGGTAGACATAAAGTTCACATGCAACTTAAAATAGTTGTAACTATAAACTGCACACAAACTTTATGTCCACCCTGTATATTTGAAAAAAGAATAAAAAAACACATCTAGAAGTAAAAGGTACTATAACTAAAATTAAAAATTCAGCTGACTAATTAGACACAGATTAGACAGGGATGAAGAGAGAATCAATGAACTGAAAGACACAGATGAAGATGAGTTATTCAGAATGCAATAGGGAGAGACACAAAAAGATGAAAAGTACAGACAAGAGGCTAACATACATGGAACCAGACAGTCTGAGGGTAATTCAAATTATGGTGCACAACAGAATCACCTTTGGAGCGTGTTAAAACATGGATTCTGTAGCCCTAATCCCACCTATTTTGATTCCTTAGACCAGGCTGGGTCCTAGAAATACACAATGTTAACAACTGTGCAAGCCATTCTCACTTTGTGAAGAACTGGAACAGTAACAGTTGGGTGGCAAACGTTAGAAGTTAATTTTTTCCTCTTATCCAGACCAGATTACATTTTCCATCTCTCACTAACTATATCATTCTTACTCAGAAGAGCTAGGTACGATGTGCAGTATGTGTATTGCTCTGTAGGTTGTGGTCAACATGTTTTGCTTCAATCCAATAGTGGTTTACACGAGAAAATAAAAATGTGTTTAGATACCCAATATTTCTGTTTCTAAATCAAATAATCTTTCTTTGGAAAACAAGTAATCACTCCTCAGTTTAGCTAGGGTATAAATTTATTACCGTTGCTTAAACTGAGGTTTCGCAAAAATATACGCTGCTTGTCTTCAATTAGTGCCAATCTATGGAAAGTGTCTCTCAGATGTTACTTACCTCTGTGTGTTTATGGCTGGAAGGCTTAACTCCTCTATCCCTCACCTTCCCCACCTGTTACCAGAGCACCCAACCATCTCTGTTCCCTGGTGACAGGTATCAAGTAGCTCAGCACGACACCTTGTATGCTGCAAATGCTCAAAAACTAGAAGTCATTATTAATAAGTGATGAATCCATTTCTGAACTGTGGCCCCAACTTCATAGAGCTTTTTCTTGTTTTCTCATCTCTTCAAATTCCTCGTACTTCTTCAAAGACAGCAACTTCTTGCTCTTTTGCTTAAGGCTTACTCACAGACTCTGCATCTGCCTAAGAAAAACTAAAAAATCTTGCATTATGACAGCCTCTGGTCATTCCAGAAATGTCTTTTGGGAGATGCAGAAGATGACAGTTGAAGGTGAAAGCCTTTGTGGCTTGTCATCATGTCCTGCCCTGCAGAATGGCCTTGTGCAGTGTCAGGGATCTGCATGAGTTGCAATAGGGAGCTGAAGGTGCCTGGCCATGTTCTCAGTCCCCACTTCAGGGGCATTGAATGAGGGGCTTGTGGAACTTCTAAGGTCAAGAAAAGCAAGTCTCCTGGCACTGCAAATGCACTAATAAGCAGCTGCTATCACCAAGACTGGAATCCACTCACTATCTTCTTAAAGGGAAGAGTAAATAGGGCAAGCGAAAAAAAAAACCCTGTTGACATGATGCCAAAATTTTAGCTTAGGGAACCAAAATCTGAAGGCCACTCAAAGCTACTGTAATTCTAACCTACGTTCCTCTACTTCCTAAGTCTCTATGTTACTGTGTGTGTGCTCTATCTCTGCAACCTACAAACGTGTGCACCTCTTGTTGATCAGCACTACACAGTTTCAGACTTCATAAATTCCATCTGGAAAGGACTGGATCACAAGCAATGGCCTCAGGATTCAGTCCTAATTCCACCCCAGGAATTGTTTTCTAAAAGGAGGAATGTGGAGCTACTTCTGGTTTACAGCTCATCAATTTCTCTTTCTTAGTTCTCCTTCTCACTTCAAAGATTTGTTACCAGCTGTTTCCACTGCTCCTGTCTAGAAAAGCTCCTCCTTCCTGTTATCTTTAGGCTGGGATCAAAGTGTCAAGGCCAAAGTTAGGGAGGGAGAGAGGGAAGATATGATAAGATGTTTCCTAGCAGCTAAGATCAATCAGTCTGACCTTTATTTCTGATGCTTGTGAGATAAGGATGTGTGTATGTGCATGTGTGTGTGTGAAAAAGAGAGAGGACCGACCAACTCCTATCCTCCCATCCCCACTACAGGGCCTTCTTATTAACAATTTAATGACACTTTACATTTTCAAAATGTTATTCAACCATTAATAATTGACCACCTTTTCAAAAACAGAGTTGGGCTGCCTTCTCAGGAGAGATGGAAAGCTATAATTAGAAATATGGCAGTCTATTCAAAGAGCCACATTTAATTAGTCAATTTTAATTTAATTTAGGTAGGGTCTAGAAACAACAGCTCCTACCCCGCCCCAGAGCAGGAGATGCATTTCAGAAGGCTCTCTCATGAAAGCCTGGGATGCTTGCTGCCCCCCCAAAATAGTCCAGAGCTGGGGCTTTGGAGTCTGAAGATCTACATTTGAGTTCTTGGCCCTATTGGCCTGTGGTCTTGGAAAAGATACTTCCCCCAATTCTATTTCCTTGTCTATAAAATGTGGATAATAAAGCTGCCTGCATTTCAAAGGCTGATAAGAGGATTACTGGGAGGTGATGCTTATTCAGCACTTACTTAGCCAAGGGCCCAGTTCACTGTAATGTGAGGAAAAATAGCTGCAAAAAGACAAAAAATTTAACAGCAATTATCCCAGGCGATGCAGGGTATGGAGAAAGATTTACTTTTTCACCTTAGTCCTGTAATTCTTAGGGTTTTTTTTTAACCATTAGTATGTGTTACTTTTATAATAAAAGCACATTAGTTAAAGACTAACCAGAGCTTTTAAGAGGTGCCAGCAGTTAATAAATAACTTACTAACTGCTTACTTACTTATTTCGATCTTTACAGTCCTTCTAACTACAAGCCCATTGAAGACAGAGGCTTTTCTTGGGAGGGTTTGTTCAGGTCCTAATGATGCTGAAAGTTAACGTAGAGCCAGTTATAGGGCTGACGGTGTCCCATCTGTCCCAGAGACCAGATGCCCAAGGCCACACTGAATGTCAAGGTCCCCAGCTGAGTTCCTGATCTGTGCGCCCCCTGACCCGCACGTCTCTGTTATTAGTGGCTCCGTCCTTCCATTTCTTCAGGTCTAAACCCAGGCGTCATCCTTGATTCTTCTCTCACGTGCTGTATCCAATCCACGAGCAATTCCAATCGACCCTTCTTTCCAAACACAGCCAGCATCGACCGCTTCCCACCACCTCCCCTGGGACACATGGCCCTGGATGGGCAAGAGCTTCCCAACTGCCCTTTGCTTCCACCACTGCCCGAGTCTATTTTCAACGCAGGAGCCCAGAGGAGCCCGTGCAAACATGAGTGAGTTGTAATCCTCAGCTCAAAAGTCCCCCCGGCTCTGTCTCCCCCGGAGCAAAGGCCAAAGTCCCGTTGTCTTCGAAGGCTTCACCCTCAGGCTCCCTTTGCAGGGTTCCCTGTGTACCCGCCTAATTATTCCTATGTTTGTAGTCCACTTAGACTGCAAGCCCATTGGAGATAGGGATTTGTGCTCATCCTGTTCACTGCTGTATGTCCACTGTCCGCCACAGGCAGAAGCACAGTGAGTCTGTTTGCAGTAAACAGCACCGACGGAAACGGATTCTAGGAAAACCGGCCTTGCAGTTGTGTCCTCTGCAACTTAGGTCCTCTGGGCCACAAGCAGCAGAAAGGGGGTGAAGGGCTGGACAAACTGCAGCTGGAAAGGAGTTGCTGATTTATAACGGAAGACACCTTCAAATACTGCTGAAGGCGAGGACAGTGGTGGTGGTCTGAGGCAGGAAGACCCTCTGGGGCAGGGTGCAGCCCTGGACGGGGCAGCTTTGGGGAGGAAACTGACATAGCACCTGTTCTCATCTAAGCTTTGAGAGCCGGTCATTTTACCAATGCTGTTTTATTTACTTTTCCCCAGTAGCCTAAAACAGAAAGTATTTTCCCATTGTACAGATGAGGGCTGCTCAGGTCTGCACAACTAGGAAACTGTATAACTGGATTCCAACTCAGATCCATACGGTCTGCTGTGGCTCCCATGAGATGTTTTAGCAGCAATGAACTTCTGAGACGTCTGTGAAAAATACACGTTTCTGGGCCCCACCCTCTGATGCACAAGCTCCCGGGATGCAGCCCAAGAGCCTGTGCTTAATGGACGCTCCGAGATTCCCAAACCTGCCAGGGCATCTCTGCCTCCCCGTCTCAATAGTGCTCAAGTCAGAGGAAAAAACCGAACCACAAACCTACAGAGGCCCTGTCCTGTTGAGAGCTCAATCCAGTTCACAATTGAAGAAGGACTTACGACAGCTAAGACAGCCTCACCTCTGCGTGAGTGGTATTCCCTCACTTCTGACTTCAAGAAATTTACAGTCAAATAAGTGGACAAAGGACGTTCAAAGGCAGGAGAGGTGGGTGGTCTCTGGCTTAGAAGTGAGAATCAGCACATGACTCCCAGGTACGTGAGATGAGTCTTGAGGGATGGAAACAACTTTAGCAAGTAGAGATGGAGACGGAAAATTCCAGGGGAAGAGAAATTGTACTGGCCAGCGGAAGGTGGGCAATGACAAGCTCTGTCCGGGGAATGGCGAACAATCCAGTTTGGGTGGGGACAGGGGTGGGGGGTGAGGTCCACTGGAGACAAACGCACAGCATAGCTCTGGATACCGGGGTGAGGTGCTGCCTCATCTAAAAGGTAGAATGGGCTTTTAGAAGGGCGTAGGGGAGAGAAGGAGCACTGGAGGGAAGATCAGGAAAAACAAATCTTGATTCTGAGTGTAGGATGGACTGGCCTGAGGCAGAAGGTGGAGGGGGAAAGGGATGGTGTGAAAAAGGGACGTTGATGTGGAGAGGAAGATGAAAACATTCTCACTACGAGGCCTGAATTTTTTCCCATAAAGTAGGAAACTTGGGTTTCTGCAAAATGGGGTTGGTTTAAAACTATGAGTATCAAAAAACCAAAAACAGATCTACCTTACCGCAGCACTAGTCGCAACAGCCAAGAGAAGAGTTGATCTAAGTATCTACCAATGGATGACTAGATAAAGAAAATGTGGTGTAGACACACAATGGAATAACGTTCATCCATAAAAAAGAATTAAATTCTGCCATTTGCAGCAACGTGGATGAAACTAAAGGACATTGTGCAGAAGCCAGACACAGAGAGACAACTATTACTCCTATCTGGGAGCTCAAAAAGTTGATCTCATGAACGTAGACAGTAAAATGGTGATTAGCAGAGGTTGGGAAGGAAGGAGGAAAGTGGGAAATAAAGAAAAGTTGGTTAGTGGGTACAAAAATATAGTTAGACAGGCTCGGCGCCTGTGGCTCAGCGGGCTAAGGCGCCAGCCATGTACACCTAAGCTGGAGGTTCGAATCCAGCCTGGGCCCACCAAACAACAATGCTGGCTGCAAGCAAAACAAAAATGGCCGGGCGTTGTGGCAGGCACCTGCAGTCTCAGCTGCTTGGGAGGCGGAGGCAGGAGACTCGCTTGAGCCCAGGATTTGGAGGTTGCTGTGAGCTGTAATGCCATGACACTCTACCCAGGGTGACAGCTTGAGGCTCTGTCTCAAAAAAAAAAAGAAATATATATATATATAGTTAGACAGAAGGAATAAGTTCTAGTGTCTGACAGCCCTGTAGGGTTATAGACTATAGTTAATGATAATGAGGAGAAGATTTGGAATGTCCCCAGTGCAAGAAATGATACATGTCTGAGATGGCAGATTTTCCAACTGCTCTGATTTAATTAGTACACCTTGTATGCATGCATCAAAATATCACATGGACCTCTTAAATATGTACAATTATTATGTATCAATAAGACAAAAACCCTGGGGTGGATGTGACACCAACCCATAGATCACTAAGAAGGATTTGTTTTGCTCCAAGATTAGCAGGGCTAAGCTAAGGCTGCACAGCATTCAACGGACCCAAATAGTATGGGGGAGTCAAAAAGCAAGATGAAGTCCCAAACTCCAACCTCAACATCTGGTTTTTTTTTTTGCAGTTTTTGGCTGGGGCTGGGTTTGAACTCACTACCTCCGACATATGGGGCCAGCGCCCTACTCTTTTGAGCCACAGGCGCTGCCCCTCAACATGTTTTAGAAGTATCTTGTTTAAGCTCCAAGCATGATGCAGGTTGTGTTGTCTGAAGACTGCCTCCAGATAGAGAATCATCTTTTTTTTTGGAGACAGAGTCTCATTCTGACACCCTGGGGTAGAGCGCCCTGGAATCATAGCAACCTCAAACTCTTAGGCTTGAGCAATCCTCTTGCCTCAGCCTCCCAAGTAGCTGGGACTACAGGTGTGCACCCAGGTAGTTTTTCTATTTTTAGTAGAGATGGGGTCTTACCCTTGCTCAGGCTGGCCTCCAACTCCTGAGCTCAGGCAATCCACTAGCAATCCCCAGAGTGCTAGGACTACAGGCATGAGCCACTGTGCACGGCCCCGAGAGTCATCCTAAGTTGATGGATTCAATAGTTTAGAAATCACAACATCTCAAAGTGTGATTTCTCCATGCCCCTAGAGGAGGTCAACTTTCCTTGGGTAATTTTATTTCCTTACCATTGATTTTCGTTGATACTGCCTGGCTGTTGTTGAAGTCACTGGTTTTAGACTTCAACTCTTACACGACTGTGTGCACACACGCGGAGGCACACACACACAAAATTGTTGTGGAAAAGCTGAGTGACATTTACAGCTTTGTTTGCTTTGTGGAGGCTACCCTATTGATCACAACTGACATTTACTTAAACATTCCCTAGCAGAAAAATACCTCCCAATTCTATTTCCTTCTGAAAATGGCAACCAAAGTGCCAGAAGCAGTTAAAAGAAAAAAAAGTATGTGTGTGTGGTGGGGGAAACTAAATAAAATCATCTATCCATTCTCCTGCAACCATCGTGTTTTGTTAATATTATAACTTTAATTATTTCTTTGGCTCTTGACAGCTCACGTTGTTAGTCTAACCCTCACCCAGTATTGATTCGCCTCCTATTAAAAACAAGCATCAGGGAGGTGCCAAAATTGCCTGCTCAAGCTTATCCTGGTGCCAGGAGGTAATATCATGCATATTAAATCTGGACAGCTTTCAGGCTAAAGCAATCTTAAGTTTATGATCTTGTTGGTTTTTAAAGCAAATGTTAATGAAATATGCATAGTTGTGGCAAATGGCAATCCCAGAGGGGGCCATTTTAATTAGTGCAGTTTGTTCGAAGAAAAGCAAATTCAGCTCCTCCTCCTCCTCGTCCTCTGTCCCCTGGCTGCCCTGTAAACTGAAGACAGGGCCAGGAGAGAGGCGGGAGTGGGCGACTGATAAGCATTTTCAGGTCAACTTCAAGCATGGGAAAGAAACGATCCCCAACAGATCCATTCCTGGCTATAGTGGTTTTGTGCTGCTTTCATGGGTGCACTTTGCAGACCTGGGGTCCATCTTTCTTTTTTTTTTTTTTTTGGCAGTTTTTTTTTTTTTTGGCTGGGGCTAGATTTGAACCGGCCACCTCTGGTATATGGGGCTGGCGCCCTACTCCTTTGAGCCACAGGCACTGTCCCATAGGGTCCATCTTTCAAGCTAGCAAATTAGAAAAGTCAAGCACTGTATCTTGGGCCTATTTCTTAGGACTGTATGATAATAGTTTTCTAGGGCTGCTGTTGCACACATTCAACTTACATACATCTTGCACTTAAGAACAGAAGCTATCACAGTAAGTCCCTGAGTTACAAACATCCGACTGACATTCGACTCACACTTATGAACGGAGGCTACCATTGGTTAACAAGTAAAGGTACCTGTTCCAGTTTACATACAAATTCAACTTAAGAACAAACTTATAGAACCTATCTCATTCGTAACCTGTGGACTACCTGTATCACAAATTGGGTACCTTAAAACAACACAAATGTATTCTTTCACAGTTCGGGCAGCCAGAAGTCTGAAATCAAGCTGTCAACACGGCTAGGCTCCCTCTGAAGGCCCTAGGAAAGAATCTTTCTTGGCCTCTTCCTAGCTCCCGATGGCTGCTGGCAAATGTCAGTGTTCCTTGGCTTGTAGATGCAACACTCCAATTGCTGTTTCTGTCTTCACATGGCCCAGTATCTGTGTCTCTGGGTTCAAATTTCCTTCTTCTATGGACGTCAGCCATGTGGGATTTAGGGCCCTTTCTAATCCAGTGTGATCTCATTGTGATGGTCGATTGTATGTGTCAACTTGCCTAAGCTATGGTATCCAGCTTTTAGTCAACCACCAATCTGGATGTTGCTGTGAAAGTATTTCTTTAGATGATATCAACGTTCATTTGGAGAAAACCAGATAATGTGTGGGTGGGCCTCATCCCATCAGCTGAAGGCCTAAAGAGGAAAGACTGAAGTCCTCCGAGGTTATAGAATAGTTAGGATAAAAAATACAGCAAAACTGAGTATCAGACCCTTTTAGGTACAGCCAGTGACTTGGAAGAAAAATCCAGAATATTTATATATATACATATATAATCAATCTCTCTCTCTACCTATATCCCATCCCGTTTTCCTGGAGAACAATGACTATACACTCATCTGTACTTGATTATATCTGTATAGACTCTACTTCCACGTAAGGTCAAGTTCACAGGTCCCGGGTGGATAGGAATTTTTTGCAGGTCACTATTCACACCCCAGTCTAGAAGATGGGAGAAAACAGTCTCGGTATTGAAAGCTTGGTGCTTGGATCAGCAGCAGCAGCATCTCTTGGGAGTACAATTCCCAGCCTGGCAGGCCCCTCCTGGAACTTGTGAATCAGAATCTCCCTCTAACGGATCCCCATGGGAGAGCATGTGCATTCCAGGTTGAGGAGCTCTGAGCTAGAAGATCGCGTTTCCAACCATTTATGGTATTTATAACGAAAGGCTTGGAGTCTAGACATTGTAGAAGTCAGATGACTCTGAAGTAAAGGGTTAAGGAAGAGGAGCTAAGAAGAAGTACCAGAGAAGATAGAACTAATTATTAATATGCACCTTGCCAATGCTTGAGACTAAACAAATATTCAACAAACAAATGGACAAAAGAATAAATGAATAAAGTGGGCTCTTCAAGACAGAGACATTTCCTAACTAACTGGCTTCTGTTTACAAAGAAAGCCCTTAGGCAAAAGAGAGAAAAATTTCATTTCCACTCTCCGGAGTCCAGATCACCTTCTCCCTTTTCATCTCATTGAGAGGCATCGCTATGCTGATCTGATTACTTGGTGACAGTGTCGCACTTGAATACTCAAGTCTTGCTCTAGGCTCCCGCTGTAACTCATGTTGACATGGAGAAATGTTTCATTTTCAGATCCATATGTATGAATGTTTAATGAACTGTGTGAAAGAAATCAAATATTTCCCTTCCACCCCCACTCACGGAATCAAATTTTGACCTTCTGCCAAACAACTATAAATCATATTCAGCAGGAAGAGAAGTAGGAACCAGGAGCGGCTGCACATGGATTATCCAGTTAATTTCCCTTTGTCCGACCTTCACCTAAAAGCTGTCATAGGATGGAGAGGAGAGGATAGGATGGATGAAGGGAAGGAAGGAAGAGGAACGCAAAGAGGAAACATAAAAAGAAGGGAGAAACCCAAGAGGGCTGTAAACAGTAGGCACTCAGTGGTTGAAGTCATAAAAATTAAAAGTTAAAATATAGGCAAGGTCGTTGATTGCCTGAAAACTGGGTGGCCATATCAATAACCAGAATCTTTGCAGCATTTAATTCCCTACTCCTGGTATTTGGTCATATATTTCTTCATGTAAGATGCCTTAAAACTGAGGTTAAAAAAAGAGAGAGAGCTTTAAAAAAGTAAAATGAAAATAAATTATTTCCTTTTGCAAGACCACTTCCCTTAGAATTTCCATGAGCCATGCAAATACAGCAGGGTCTTCCTGAACAAAGGCATAATCAACACTTAAAAGGCAGCTACAATTAGAGGCCATTTCTTGCCTGGGAATGCTGGAATTATTATTATTTTTTATTATTAAATTATAGCTGTGTACATTAGTGCAATCCAGGGGTACAATGTGGTGGTTTCATATACAATCTGAACTATTTTTATCAAACTGACTAACATAGCCTTCATGGCATTTTCTTAGTTATTGTATGAAGACATTTGTATTCTACATATAGTTGGGTTCGCCTGTACCCGTAGATGTGACCCCCCCCATTACCCTCCCCCATCGCCTCTCCTCCCTTGACCCTTTCTCCATATTCTTGTGCTATAGTTGGGTTATAGCCTTCATATGAAACCTATAAATTAGCTTCATAGTAAGGCTGAGTACATTGGATACTTTTTCTTCCATTCTTGAGATACTTTGCTAAGAAGAATATGTTCCAGCTCCATCCATGTAAA
>CAUYON010005920.1:0-18468 GCA_963573935.1 Arctocebus calabarensis | reverse complement strand
TTTATTGTGTGAAAACATTTGTGTTCTACATTTAGTAGGTTTCACCTGACCTTTCCAAGATGCACCTCAAGTGTGATCCCACCCTTTACCCTTTCTCCTGGTTTTCAAAACATATTGTTAAGAGAATAAGAAGGCAAACTACATATGGGGAGCAAATACTCACAACCATATATCTGATCAAAGACATGTCCAAGAGGCACGCAGAACTCTTAAAACATAATATGGAAACAATCCACTTTAAAAACTGACGTGAATAGACATCTTATCAAAGATAATATATGGATGATAATTAAGCATATGAAAATATTTTCAATATCATTTGTGCTGAAAATTAAAAAAAAAAATGAAAATTAAGGCAGTGAGATCCCAGCAAATGCCTATAGGATTGGCTAAAAGAGAACAGAAAACATCAAATGCTGATGGGAATGTGGAGCAACAGGAACACTCCCCTGTGGCAGGTGAAATGCAGAATAGTGAAGCCACTCAGCGTCTCGCAGAGATAATCTCACCGTGTGATTCAACAACTGTGTTCCTAACATTCACTCAAATGATTTGAAAATTTAAAACCACACAACAATCCTATGAAGAAATATTTATATCAGCTTTATTCACCCCAAACTGAAAGCAATGAATGAATCTTTCAGCAGGTGAGTAGATAAACTGTGGTGCCCACACGATGGCAAATTACTCAACAATACAAAGAAATGGACCATCCAGCTTGAAAAGACATGGAGGGAACTTACAAGCATATTTCAAGTGAAATAAAACAGTCTGAAAAGGCTACGTACGATACGACTTTAATTATATAATATTCTGGAAAAGGAAAAACTGTGTAATGGGAAACAAACCAGAGGCTGGCACGGGTTTGGGGTGAGAGGGGAGGATTCCGTGTGACGCTGTAACGGTGGATAAGTGAGGTTTTGCATTTGTTAAAACTCATAGAACTTTGCAGTACAAAGATGAAATCTTAATGTATAAATTTAAAAAAAATGGGAAAAAGTAGGAAATTGAGAGAGAGCAAGAGGGGAACCAGAGAATCTAACTGTACAGCACACGCCTGAGAGGCCCTCACTGTGGGTTGGGAGGGAGCTACTGACCTAAGTGACTTTGGAAATACAGTAAGGCGTCTGCGAGTGACGCCCAGGGGACACTAATGCATGGCTCTCCATGCAGATGTGGTCATCAAGAAACTAGGCCAACATTCTTATATGGGGTGCATGTCTGGTCTATGAAAATGGGGCCATTAAAGAGGTGGTCAGAATAGGGCGGGGGTCAGCTATGGAGGGTCTGCTGTAATCGGCATCAAGCAGCTGGACCCCAGTGTGCACTCTAGTTATAACTCTGTTCCCATGGCATCATGGATTGTCCGTGATACCCAGAATGGTATAAGGACGTAGCTGATGGCAGGGGCAGGGGGGCACGTTTTCTCCAGTGGACGTCGGGTGTACATCTCAGTAAGGGAAGCAGGTGGGACTGGCCCACGTGATCCCTGATCCCAGCTGGAAACACCAGCAGAATCCCAGCCAGATGGACACACAGACAAACACCCTTGCTCTGTCAGCTAAGAAAACCTAAAATATGTGGGACTCCAGCAGCAAAATACAGATGGTGCCCAGAACTTGGTTCCTTGTTCTTTTTTTTTTCTTTTGTTTTGAGACAGAGTCTCACTCTGTCACCCTGAGTAGAGTGTCATGGCACAGCAACCTCATGCTCTTGGGCTTAAGCGATTCTCTTGTCTCAGCCTCCCGAGTATCCGGGGCTACAGGTGCCCACCAGGATGCCTGGCTTTTTTTTCTGCTTTTAGTAGAGACAGGGTTTCACTCTTGCTCAGGCTGGTCTCGAATTCCTGAACTCACGCAATCCGCCTGCCTCGGCCTCCCAGAGTGCAGCTGTGAGCCATTGCACCCAGCCTCAGAACTTGGTTTCTAATATAATTCTTCAGTAAAAGAAGCAAGGGCTCCTTGATTCTAGAACTAAGACAACAGAAGACATGAAAAATGAGTCTGGAATATTTTGTAGGGGCAGAAGGAAAGGAAGCCCTAACTGCCCCCCGCACATGTTGATAACTGACAGGGATGTGAGGGACGGAGTACAGAACTCAGAGCTCTCCCAGTGGCGACAGCTGGAACAACATAAGCGGGATTATTTTCCCCAATACCAAGTACAATATTAACATCCACAATTCCATACGGATGAAAGTAAAGACTTCCATAAACCAATAGATGAGGAGAAGAGAAAAATATCCGTGCCAAAGAATTCCAAATAATTGACTTCCGTGACCTCCTTGTGTGATGTGTGAGCCTCATGTTATGACTTTCTCCCTGAATGTGGCAGTGGGGGAGCATTTAGCAGTGAGAACCCTCACGGACCCTCCGTAGCCAGGTGACCAAGGTCAGCATCCACAGCGCTGAGTCCTGCGGACAGTGGCTGCCCTTAGTCAGATGTGATCAGAATGACTCCCTACCTCCGTGAAGGCTCAGAGTCCCAGGCTCACCATCACAAAAGTGTCTGATGAACTGCAGTGCTGGGTTCTCTGAAAAATATCTGGCCAACTGTTTTCAAAACTGTCAAGGTCACCAAAACAAGAAAAATCTGAGAAGCTATCACAGCCCAAACCAGTGTAAGGAGACAGGAAGGGTGAATGTGAAGTGGGGTCCTGGGAGAGAAGAGCCCAAGGCTGGGCTCAGCAGTAAAGAAGGGCGGTGCACCTCACGCGTCCGGGAGGGCTGGTCACGGCGCTGACGGCCCCTGCTCCGGAAGGCCCTCACGGCAGAGGACTGGCCTGGGGACTCAGGATGTCCGCACACTTCCTCTGCAAATCCACGATTGTCCTAAAATGTATGTTTACTTAAAAACAAAAGCACAGACAATAGTTACAAACACTAGTGTTTTTAGAACATGTATGATACGTCATGCCTTGAAATGACACTTACTATGCCTCATCTTATTTCATCCCTCAAATCTGGAGAGGTATCGTCATCCCCCCATTTGACAGAGGGGACCTTAATGTCCACAGAGCTGCTGTGACTGAGGTCACGAAGCTAGGCAGTGGGGGGTTAGATTAAATCCTTTCCCTGCTGAACCCCCGCTCTGAGCCCATGTTCACTCTGTCCACACCTGCCCCCCAACACACACACACTCACACACGCTCACGTGCCCTGCACACTTCAGCATCTCCCATTTCCCACTGGACACTCTTGGTTGGCACGTTTCTCTCACCGTCCAGACCAAGCAGACCCCGGCGCTCAGCACCAGGAGTTTCGCTGGCTGCGTGGCTGCCGCTTAGGGGTAAGGTCAGCTCCAAAGTGACAGTAAGCACACCCCGTGGTGACGGTCACTCTCGGTGGGGACCTGCCTCACACCCGTGCCCACCTGCACACACATGTACACACTTTTACACACTCTTTCTACTCCATTGGCAGCAAAATTGGGTGCAGAAAAGAAATCTGAGTTCTTTTTTTAAAATTGAGAATAATGGACTCGGGATGTCCTTAATTAACATTCCATGAATACGGATCACTCTATGTGGAAGTTAATATTTTCAGCATTTATCTCATAATTGGGAGACAAGGAACAAGGCACATTAATGACACCCAGGGCTTCTAAGGATGTGCATCAAAAAGGATCAAACCGGCTTCTAATGTGAGAGATGAAACCCTGATTCAAACAGCAGGGCCTGCCAGGAGTTGTCTTTGAGAAGAGGCCTGCTGGGCTGGCCGCACAGGTTTGAACGGTGCCCCTCACCTTACCTGGTGGGGTGAGGGCTGATCTGAAGCTACGTGGCAGTGTGTTTCGGCAAGCTGGGGTGAGGGTGACTGCACAGCAGAAGGTCCCGACCCCCGTGAGATGGGAATGATAATTAGCTGATAAAAAGGCAAGAAACACTAATCCGTCAATGCAGGGTAACTCCAAATCTACGCTGTTCCCAGAAGGACAGACTTCAGATGATTTGAAAGAAAAGCAAATGACCGCTTGAAAAGAGCAGACAGGCCGGCCTGGTCCCCTCTGCCCTGGCCCCTCCAGGCCGGGTGCGGGGCGGTAGTCCTCCAGGGCCAGCATCTCACGTAGCCAGCTCCCAGCTTGGCTGAGAGTCACCCCAGGGACGTGGGCCCACATATTAAGTGCCTTCAGCTCGGGGAGGGCAGAGGGAGCAACACCGCTAGATGACAACCTTGTATTCTCAGCACGATCCTGACGGTCAAGGCGAGTTATTCTACAGGGTTGTGGTTTATCCCCATCAAAATGCTGCTTCTGTAACGTGAAGCAAATTCTCTTTTGAGCAGCCAGAGGCCCTGCTAGCTGTGCCCTCGGAAGCCAAGTGGCTTCACCCACGGAAACCGGAGAGGCACCCTTGGTCTCAGGGAAGGAGCATCTCCCTCTTGCCCTGCTGTTTCCAGCACTTGAAAAAAAGCTCTCCTGGCAGACTGAAAATTAGAATTTCATCCCTGTGAAGGCCACATTCATAGGGCCTTTGAAGCTGCCCTACAAAAGCTTGAATTTGCATAGTGAAAAAATTGGTAAATCCACGAAGCTCGGGCTCGTGTCTCCAGGCTGCTGAGCTGACTTTCTGTGGAGTAGGCACACGGACCCCCCACCCCTTTGCTGGGGCCGCTCTGGGGGTCTCCTGTGGCCTTGAGACTGAGCCAAGGGACAGAGCTGCAGCCAGATGGCCCAGGCCTGGAGCAGAGGGCAGACAGGCCCAGAGCGTCAGGACTCAGAGAGCAGCCAGGCCCAGAGTCAGGACTCAGAGGGCAGCCAGGCCCAGAGTCAGGACTCAGAGGGCAGCTAGGTCCAGAGTCAGAACTCAGAGGGCAGCCAGGTCCAGAGCGTCAGGACTCAGAGGACGACTACACAGGACCACTGGACAGCCAGAGACAGGGGACTGTCCCTGGGACACTCCGAAGTCAGTCTAGCCACACACAGTGAGGCAGAGCGGGAGTCACGTGCTATGTCTGCCCTCAGAAACTTCGTCTCCCCATTTTTTTCCCTTTAAAGATGACAGAAAGATGTGTTTGGTGAATGGTGACGTCTAATGGCGTAAGGATGATAGAAAGAGGGAGGCAGGGATGGAGTGGCAGTGACATGGCCTTCATGGCTACAGGTGCCAGTGTGGGGGGCCCAGTGAGCCCACAGGGGTGCCCACCTGCTGGAGACGGGGCACACCACCTCCAGCCACCCTTGCGTTCCCCATGCAGCACCTCCCACTTGAACGAGACTTGTCCCCTGAGGCTGCTGGCCTACAAGGTGCTTGAGGTCTGGCTCCCGGCTCCACGCTGTCCACCTGCACCCCAGCACTGCCTGGCCTCTATGCTGCTGTCCCCTCTGCCTAGACGGCTGTTCTGCCCAGGGCATCTCTGCTCCTCCAGGAGTAAAGCTCGCCAGGACCCTGGAGAGGCGGGAGGGACCCTACCCCCGGGCCTGCAGACATAGCTCGGCCAGGACACAGACTTCTGGCCTCTAGAACCTCGAGGAAGCGCATTTCTGACATTTTAACCCACCTGGGATGGTGATGTGTAACAGGGACCCTGAGCACACTTTCGTTCCAGGCAGCAGCAGCGTCCCCCTCCTCCCCCAACACCTGTTGCAGGATCACGTCCCAGCCGAGAGCTGAGTGACCATGCCGGGGCCCCGCCATTCTCTCAGGTGGATCCGTCCTCGGATTTGGACCCGTGAGCCTCCCTGGGTGGAGAGCACTCACTCCACTCGGGACGTCGGCCCTTCCAATTTGCCAGTCTTTGTTACATTTATTTTTCTTCAAAAAGTATTTGTAAGCCTATCTGTGCAGGGGGTTGCAAAAAGAATTACGCGAGAAAAGCTCCAGTTATACACTTCGGAACAAGCTTTGATCGTGAAATGTGGTTAAAGAGTGAGAGTAGAGGGCTCCTCGGATGACGCGTCCTGCAGGAAAAATAAGAGACGGTGTCTCTCTCCAGCCTGTCGCTAAATGGCACGCAGCTATTTCTGAGAAGGGCGCAGTAAGTCAGACTGCTGACATCTGAAAGTCCTGCTGAGATTATTTTCTGAATTGTGCATTTCCAAATAGGCACAAGGAAACTCAATTTCGATACCGGTTGGTGCTGACCAGACCAGGGCCGTTGGCCCCTTGATGCCCAGCTGGGTGCTGGCCCGGGCTGGATGCTCCTGTGATGCGGACGCTCTCTACGGAGCTCTGCGACCACCGACTTTTATTTCCTATGTCTATGCAGGGAGCACAGTCTGGCTTTGGACTCTCTGGCAAAAAGACTAACAAGATTTTATCTTCCTGTATCCACATAATTGCCGTCTGCTTTGGGAAATTTATGCCGGGAGGCCGTGCAGGCTGCCTGCGGTGCTGGCCTTCTCCTGTACCCGAGTCTCTGCCCCCACTGCTTTGTCCTTCCTCATGGCTCTCAGGATGTATGGGCGAGGGCTGGACATTCTTTCGATGGTTTCAGATTCTAGAAAGCTGTGTTCACTCATCTCATTCTATAGATGTTTTCTGAGTGTCTGAGACGCCATTTATTCATTCGGCTGGAATATTGTCACCTGTGACGTGTCGGCCTCCGCTCAGGCCCACAGACATGTTTGAACAGACTGTTTCTAGAGCATTCCAAGAGCAGCCCTCCCCTAGGGCCTTTGCACACCCCTGTCTCTCTGCCTTCTCGTCTGCGCAGGTGCAGCTGCTGGAGCCTCCCCTTGGAGTCCTGCTGCTCCCTCTGGCTCTTCCTTCCCCAGCAGTGTCCCTGAGGGAGCACCGAGGGCCCAGCTGCAGGACCCTAAGGGGAATGTGCGGTGGGCAGGGCTGTGATTGTGCCTGGGGAGGTTGGGGTGCTGGCAAAGTCTCTGGGATCAGGCATCAGCTCGTGTGACTAACATTTGCAAGACCTGGCTGTGCGTGTGGCCTGGACTGGCTGTAGATTCCGCGGGGGCTCAGAGTCCCCAGGTGGGAACAGATTTGCGTCTGTCCAGGGTATTCAGTGTCTCCATCCTCTGTGCCCCTGTCCACAGCTCTGCCTAGGACCTTTGACTCCAGGGCTGAGGGAAGGAGGGGGAGAAACATCTTCCCATCTCTTCCTTCTCCACCAGTGTGAGCTTCCTACAGCTGCTGAAGCAAATTACCACAAACTCAGTGGCTTAAAACAACACAAACATACTGTCTTCCTATTCAGGACAACAGGTGGCCAACATGGGTCTCGCTGAGCTAAACTCTAGGTGTCATGAGGGCTGTATTTTATTTTTTTTGGAGGCTTTGGAGAGCAATTGATTCCTCTGTATTGTCTAGCTTCTAGAGCTTCTGGAGACTTCTAGAGGCTATCTGTTTTCTTTGACTGAAGTCCCTCCCTCCATTCTCAAAGCTGGTAACATTTGGACACACTTAGTCCTGCAGCCATTTGTCTGCTTCATCGAGCCAATGAAAGTTCTTAATTTGTAGAAACATCATTGATTACTTGGTCCCCATCTGGACAACCCAGGATGATTCCACATCATAAGGTGCTGAATCTTATTCACATTTGCAAAGTCCTATTTGCCACTTAGGGTAAAAGTCACGGGTTTTAGAGATCAGGGCACTGGCAGGGGGAGGCTTGTTCTTCTGCCCACCATGACCCCCTGCTCCCACCTCAGCCAGAAATGTGTTCTCCATTCTCCTTCCCAGGACGTGCCAGGGAGTGTCCCGTGCTCTGGGCCTTCCCACTTGTCATGGGGGTTCCTTATATGTCTGACAAATCTAGATCAGGTTAACTTAGCTCCAGGAACTCTCAAAGAACTTTTCTTTCTGTCTCTCAATAAAGCTTAATTTTAAAAATAAACAATGTTTTCTTTCAATCCTAGATAGCTAATGAGTCAAAGAAATCAAAGGGAAAATTAGAAAACATCTTGAGATACACAGAAATGGAAACAGAACAAGACAAAGCTTACGGAATCGGCAGAGCAGTGGGACGTTTACGGCAGTCAACACCTGTCTCTACAAAGACAAAAACCACCTCAGATAAGCAACCTAATCACACCTCAACTGGTGAAGAGAACAAACTGAGCCTAATATCGGCGGAAGAAGGGAAATAAGAAAAATCAGAGCAGGAATAAATGTAATGGATGTTAGAAAGACAAAAGGTCAACAAAACCAAGTGTTGACCTTATGAAAAAAATAAAATTGACCAACCTTTGACTAGACCTGCTAAGAAAAAAGGAGGAAAGGACCAAATAAATACAATTAAAATTGAAAGCAGACTTTGCAACTGATAGCATAGAAGAATACAAAGGGTCAAGAGAGGCTACTGTACATGGCTACAGACCAACAAACCGGATGGAGCCCAGAGGAAATGGCTAACTTCCCGGAAATGCACAACCTGCTGACAATGAATTATGAAGAAACAGAAATCACGAACAGACCACAAAGAGTGCAAGATAGAACCAGTGATCCAAAGCTTGCTAAAAGAAAAGCCCGGAACAGGATGGCCTCCCAGCTGAATTCTACCAAACATTTAAAGAAGAACTAATGCCAATCTTTCTTGAACTCATTCAAAAATTAAAGAGAAGAGAGCACTTCCAAGTTCACTCGATGTGGCTGGCATTGCCAAAGCTAACGAAAAACAGAATCACAAACCAGCATTAGGGAGTCACCGGCAATGGGTGTGGTCAGCCCCGGTCAGCCCCACCACCCTCCTCGCTGACCACGGGCTCCTGCGGGCAGCACTGGTGTTTGGCGTCTCATGTCTCCAGGGCACCATGGAAAGTTTCCTCAGTTGAATTCTCGGTGGTCTGGCTCCTTGTGCTCAGTCCTTAATAAATATTGTTCGTTCTCTAGTGACGGTTCTGCTTCAGGACTTGATCACGTTTCACACTGTCCTTGCAAATGCAGGACAACCAAAGGGCCTCCACTCATGGCTACAGCACCGTGGACGGGCCCTGCCACATCACCTCTGAAAAGGGTTCTCAGAAATCCTGCAGCAGAGGTCAGGTCAGGCCCAGGACGACATCTGTCTTAACTGGAGGTGCAATGGACACCCAGGAGGGTGTCTGAGCCCTGCCTGCATCTTCCTTTAGCACCCTGAGGCACAGAAAGGGGGGTCCGGAGAGGAGCGTGGGGGTGGGGGAACTTCTGCTCTGCCGCCCTTGACCTGACCACGGAGAGGGCGGGGCAGAGGAGTCAGAAGACGTCGGGCTGTAGACGTCTCCCCCTCGTGCACCGAGGGGCTCCTGTCCTGCCCAGAGGTGGGTAGCGGGACTGGTCCAGTGCCCTGGGGAGTTGGACCAGCCAACGATCCCCTCCCGTGTCCTCTGTCCACCCCCACGAGATTCAGGAGCCCCCACAATAGCCCTGCCATGACCCGAGAGTTTGTACCAAGTGACACAATCAGGACAGAAATAAATCCCAGGCTGAGCAGGATGTGTGTTGCTGACGTCGGCTCAAGTCCGAGGTCAGCAGGAGGCCAGGCACTCCTTGGCCTTCCAGTCCCCGAGGAAGGACAGGAGCCCCTCGGTGCACGAGGGAGAGACGTCTACAGCCCGACGTCTTCTGACTCCTCTGCCCCGCCCTCTCCATGGTCAGGTCAAGGGCGGCAGAGCAGAGGTGTGAGCCTGTCCCCCGCCCCCACGCTCTCTCCGGATCCCAGCGTGAAACTGCCGTTCCCAGTGGACTAGACGCTCTGGAGAGCTCAGTTTTGTTCTCAGGGCAGGAGACGATTTCAGCATTTCCAGCGACATAAACATTCTTCAGATCCGACATTTAAATTGGGAAAGACTCTTTAAAAATCCTCTCACAGGTTATATTAATGTCCAAGCTGATTTTCTCTGCTGCATGTTTCCAAAGGCAACTAAGTGCTGCCTTCTCCTGGGCCTGTCTCACTTCCTGCAGGAAAACGGCTAGTTCTTCACCGAGAGTCAGCCCTCTGGTGTTCTCTTTTTAAACCAGAATGTCAGTCACTTTACAGAATAGGGTCTAGAAGGGACCCGAGAGACCCGCCGCAGCCATCAGCTTGAGGACCTACGGGGTCCCCTTGGGCACTGGGGAGCGCGTGCCTGCTGAGGGGATGGGACAGCCAGGGTCTTACACAGGCTGTGGCTGAGGCTCCTGCCTGCCTGGTGGTGACTTATGGCCTCTTTCTCCTGGGCGTTTATGGGCTTCAGTCCCTTAGCCGGCAGCACTGCTTTTCATAAATTAGATCAAAGCGTCTTTGCACTGGGAGCTGGCGCGGTGCTGACGGGCCTCTTTGGAATTGCTTGACTTACTTTCCTAAAATGCAAAGCTGTGAATCAACCCAAGATTTGTGTGCGAGGAAATGTCTCCTGGGTGTCCCCCTTGTGGCTCCCTCTCCAACTTATGACTCCAGTTAATAGATGATGACTTTAAAACCGAGGGCATCTTTTGCAGAGATACCTAAACTTACGGCACAGCCCTTCAGGGCCGCAGGGTTCACCTTGATTTATCTGGCTCTGTGGGAACATAGAGAGTTTCTTTCAAAGTGTTTATTTTTAATTTTTATAAAGAAAACGCACGAGTCAGAAGTTGCAGGCACTACTCCACTGTGTGAGCGCTGTGAGTCCTGGTGGCCTAGGGCTGCTCTGGGTAAGGATGAGGGCAGCGCAGGGTACCCACCTTCTCCCGGGGGCTCTGGCTCCTGCCACACTTGGGGGCATATTTCTAACCTTCAGGACACTTACAGGCTGGAGTGAAGAAAAGACAAAACTGGGACGCCAGCCGGGTCCAGGGGGCTAGGAGCTCATGTACTGATCACACTAACTGGGTCACAAAGAAACAACTCCCTGGGAGGAGCCTGGACACGTGGATGTCAATTAAACCAAGAGAGAGTTCTCAGAACTCAGCAGGTGGCTCTGCGGCTGTGGTCTCAGGCAGGCTGGTGACCTGGTCTCTCTCAGAGTCACCAACAGTGAGGGCAGAGGGTACCTCTGGGAGCTCGACTCCGAGCACCTCAGGTGGGGATGTCTAGTCTCAGGGTCACAAGATGACCAGGCTGCGTCACGGAGCAGGACAGTGGCAGTGACGGGCTGAGCTCTTATCCTGGTGACATTCCGGCCTGGTGATCCTCTGCGAGATGTCCGTTCCCGTGGAGAAGCCGCTAGCACAGGGCTCGTCCTCCGGTCACGAGTGTGTAAGCGACACTGAACTCTTTCACTGCCACATCTCAGAGGACAGTGTGCCCACTTTGCAGGCCCTGCTGCATCTGTCTTGAACCCTGTGACACTGGGCCGGCTCTGCCCTCCTATTGCCAAGGGAGGGTCCACTGCCTCATTTTCTGAGCAGACAGCAAAGGTCACAGCTATGCCTGAACCGCCCTACTGGGAAGAGGGCCGCCCCTCCCCAGCTTCAGCCCAGAGGACCGTCCCCACCAGGGCGGCCTGTGCTCTGAGTTTCCCTTAATGCCATCCTGATGGCTGACCGCAGGGAGAGCTGGGCCGACCAGAGGCCTCTGTCTCTGAGTCACAGCCAGAGAGTGTTCAAGGGCTTCTGTGTGCTCGGTGCTGGTCGAGGAGTGTCGCCCACGTGAATGACGATGGTGCTACCCCCGAGTGAGCAGGTCAGGACCCAGACAGGGTCACAGCTGTATTCAGAGCCGCCAACCTCAACCACAGTCCTCTACCCACCTTTCGCTCTTTCTTACCAAGGTCTCGTCCTGATGGCTTTAAACACTTCTAAATAGTCTCCATCCTGGTGTATTTGGCTTTTTGAATTGGTGGGCTTTAGTTTAAAAAAATGGACTCTTATTTATGCAAGTAATGTTTTGATTCTAATATTATAATTTGGTATAAAATTCCATATTTCATATAAAATACACTTGGTAAATAAATGGCTAATCTGGGGAATGTATTAAAGTTAATTATTCCCTCCATATTTTAAAAAATTGTTATCATTTTTATTGTTTGGGATTCCTTGAGGGTACAAAGAATTAGGTTACAATGATTGAATTTGTTAGATAAAGTCCCTCTTATAACTGTGTCCTGCTCCCAAGAGGTGAGCCATGACCCCATTCCCCTCCATCCACCCCTCCCCACTCCCTCATTCCCCCCGTATTAGCTCATCTGCTGCCTCATATCAGAACTGAGTACATTGGATTCTTGCTTCTCCACTCTTGTGATGCTTTACTAAGGAGAATGTGTTCCACCCTAAACCAGGTTAATATAAAAGATGTAAAGTCAACATCCTTTTAGTGGCTGAATAGTACCACTCCTTATTTTTAACACTGAATCTGTGACACTGGCTGGTGGTTTAGTGGAGCTATTAATGATTATGAGCAGCTTTGCTTTTTCTAAATTTGAATGGAAATAACCATATGAGATGCAGATGTTGTTTTCTGCCTTCACTGATCAAATAATTTTGCCAGCTGTAGGTCGATTCAGGTCGACTGTCTTTACTTAGTCATTTACTGGTTGTTTTAAAATTGGGGGGATTATTTTAAATATCAAATATCACTTTTCCAGGCTTTTGCTTAAACCTACTTCTGAAAATGTACAGTACGTGGTTCTGGCTGCGACAGATTGTAATAAGCCGCTAGCTGAAAAGAATTATGAAGTAGCATTATGTGTGTGCACGTGTGTATATATGCGTATGTGTGTACACGTGTGTGTATATGTGCACACACGTGTTTGTGTGCACATGTGTATGCTTGTATGTATACATGTGTGTGCCTGTGTGTGTTTAATTGCTATGGCCCATGAAGAGCAGTGGATGCACGTGGGATCTGAGAAGTTATGACCCCCAGAGGAGGTCGCTAGAAGAGAGAGGCTCACACCTCTGGTGTGTCTCCTGAGAATTCATTTCATTTCACGGGGTTGGAGTGGAGTGGGAGGGGCAGAGTGGAGAATGAATATACCCCAGCAGAATGCAAAAATTTGATTAGACATAGAGAATTTGGAGACAACAAAGTGACTGAAAAATTAGGGGCTGTATTCTAGAGAGAAAGGGGCCTCCAGGAAATGAGCTGGAAAATGAGTCAATAACTTCCCCTAAAGCCGTTGGCTACTCCCAAGCTGCACCTGTGCACGGCGAGAATCCCCAAAATGGGCGGAAAACAGGAGCTGAGAGTCAAAAATCTGAAAGAAGTTTTCCAACAGGCACTGGATGCTGGAGAGAGGCGCTCACCCCCTACCGAAGTCAGGGCACCACACACCGCCAATGACGAGCTCAGAAGGAGCCCGCCTGAGGGTGGTTATTGACGGGCCCAGGTGACCTCAGGGTCGTCCACGCACCAGAACAAGACTCACCCTCCGAGGGGGGAGAAACACCACCCTGAGCCTCTAAGGTTATTTTTATCTGCAAAACTGAAAAGTCTGATATCTAAGAAAAAATTGTAAGGCCTTCCAAAAATCAGAACTGAAAACCTAAAATCATGAACTTTAAAATAGTATGTTTAGTGTAATTAAGAATGTAGAGAAAAAAAATGGAAACTTTTATCAGATACTTAGAGTTCCTAAAAACCACTAAATAGAAATTTTAGAGCTAAAATTGCCATGAATTAAATTAATAACATATCTGGCACAGTGAACAGATGTGTGGATGTCAGAGCCCCAGAAAGACAGTGGAGAAGCAAGACAAGTAACATTGGGAAAAATGCTGACAGAGGATTTCCCAGAACTGATGCATGAGTCCCTGGGCTGCAAGAGTCTGGGGGTGGAAACAGCAGAGATTTATTCTTTCTCAGTTCTGGAGGCTGGGGAGTCCGAGGCCAGGTGCTGGCGGGTCGGCCTCCCTCTGCGACTGGCAGGTGGCCACCCTCCTGCTGCACCCTCGCGTGGTCTCTGCTGCGGATGTGCAGAGAGCTGTGAGGTCTGCTCCTGCTCTTACAGGACACTGGCGCTATCAGGTCAGGCCAGCCACTGACCTCACTTAACCATAGGCACCTCTCAAAGCAGCGGTTCTCAACCTGTGGGTCGCGACCCCTGTGTATCAATGAAAACACATCGTGGCATTAGGAAGATTGAGAACCACTGTCTTAAAGGCTCTATCTCCAGATACAGTCACGTTGGGGTAGGACTTCATCATAGGAATTTTGGGAGAATACAATTTAGTCCATAACTGATGCCCCCAGACTAATTAAAGTTGTCACATCACAGAGTTCACACTCTCAAAATCCAGAGCAGGATGAAAACAATGAAAATCTACCTGAGTTTATCATTTCTCAATGTGCTGACACCAAAGTCAATGAGAGAATCTTAAAAATAGCCAGAGGGGAAGATGCATCTCTCCCTCCAGGGAAGCAGCAGTAAGACTCACAGCTGGCATCTCACAAAATAGAGAGCCAGAGAGTAAGGAGTAATATAATTCTGGAAGACTTCATTATTACGTAATTAGAAAAATAGACGTAAGGGGTGTAAAGCACACCCTCGGGCGACGGGCTCAACTACAACTTGAACTTACCTGACAAACATAGACGATGTGACCTAGTCGTTCGCACCTTCATATTAATCTGCAATTTAAAAAAAAGAACAAGAAAATTCATGCCAGAATGGTCAGGCCTTAATTATTAAGAGCAGGAGATGCTTGTTTTATATTTAAAAATTGTAAAGAAATGGAAACAGATAATCTACTTTGGAAAAAGAAGAAACACTTGAAAATTAAAAGTGATATTATATAACATATATGTGATGTGGCATTTTATATGCATAGAAAATGGGCTAAAAACATACCAAAGGCATTTGTAACAACAGGATCCAATTTCAAAGGGCCTGTAAAGGCAGGGGGGCTTCAACCGTACACTGTCCTTTGCACTGGTCAGGATTGTTTGTTTTTTGATAGGCATGTAGAACATTTATCATAAAAAACTTACTGGACAATAGTTATGTTTTACCAGTTGTATGAATGTGCAAGTGATTATATGTTGGTTTCATAATAGTATTGAGTACACTGAATACTTTTTCTTCCATTCTTGAGACACTTTACTTAAGAAGAGTATGTTCCAGTTCCATCCAGGTAAACATAAAAGAGGTAAAGTCTCTGCCTTGTTATGGCTGGGTAGTATTCCATGTTATACATATGCCACATTTGTTACCATTCATGAATTGACAGGCACTTGCTGTAATTGACTAGATGTGTCAATGAGAATTCAATGAATGCTTGTCAAGGGCTTATAAAGTGGCATGACAGGTGGGAAGGTGAATATTATTGTCACCAAGCGTATTAAAGATGTCAGTGCTGTGCAAAAAAAAAAGGAAATAAAAATGGGAAGGGCTAAAGAACAGAACATTATGTCCTAGATATATTTTGCTCCAATTCACCATTTCCATTTCCCTCGTATTTATTTGTGCATCTTCCCCCGCCCCATTTACATATACTGAAATCATGTGTGTGTTTTTTTCCTTATTAAGAGTATGTTGCAGACTCAGTGTCTCTTTATCTCTAAATACTTCACGTCACCATGAAAGAACTTACAATTGCAATTCTGTATTTCTTTACAGTCTTTTCTTCTATCTCTGTATCAGGCCACATATCAGTCAAATTATTGTGTTCAACGTTTATAGGTTTAGTTTTTCTCCCTTCAGGGTGTATGTGTTACTCGGTTGAAAAGAAGTTATGCTGTTTAGTTCCTGTGTTTTATTTTAGGGTTTTGAACATGCAAAATCTGAACATGGTTCCAAAATTCAAAAGGATACCACAGGGTCACTAAGAAAGTGTCCCCTCCAGCCCTGTTTGTCCCACCGCCAACATACTCCGCAGGTAACAAATCTCATTAGTTCTGATTTATTCCTCCTCTGTGTGTGCTTCTTTTTCCAAAAATAAACCAATAGATACTCCTCCTCCCTCCCCCACCCCCTGCTTTTATGTCATCTATACTGTTTAGGTCTTTTCACTTTTACTTAAGATTACATTCAATGAACACTGAATAGTAGCATCTTCTTTAAACCCTTCCCCCCTGCACGGCACCCTGTGGTGTGGGTGGTACAGATGCGGCTCAATTTAGCCACACCATCTTCTGTGTACTGTCCCTTGGGACGGGGTAGACAAGCTTTTACTTAAGGGCCAGATGGTAGATATTTGAGGTTTGCATGTTCCAGGGTCCCTGTGCAACGACTCAACTGTGCTTTTCATGGTTCAAAAGCATTCATCGATAGCACGTAAACTCAGAGCCATGTCTGTGTCCCAGGAACACTTTGCTATAAAGTCTGGCCGCCGTCAGGTAGGAATTAGTTTGTGATGCTTGCTAAGGTATCACCATTACTCTGCAATCTACATTTCTGCATTGTCGACTGGGTCACTTCAGGGTAAATCCACGGAGGTAGAGTTGCTGGGTAGAAGGTGAGTGTGTGGGCAGTTTATCAGATGTCAACACTTCCTCTCCCCTTAGAGGTGACCAGCCCTCCCCTCCCAAGGGCTGTGTCACTCACCCTCCTGCAGCCACACGTCATGTGCCTTATCCTCACAGCATGGCCAGCAGGACGTGTCGGCCAACTTTTCCATTTTTGAAAATCTGATGGGTGAGAAATGATCTTTCCGCGTGATTTTATTTAGTGTCCCTGCAATGCTGAGCACACTCTTTTACATTGCCTTTGTTAGGCTTAAGTGTAACTGCTTCATTTGCCTTATAAAATTATTATTTGTCCTTTCTTATGCACAGAGAAATGTTAGTGGCCCGAGAACCTCTAGTCTTTGAAGTGACCGAATAGTCACGCTGAGGACTCGTCTTTCATGGGTACTTTCCAACATTCACAGAAATTATTCTGGTCAGACTTTCAATTTCTAATAGGGGCAATTTGAGAGTGCTCTATTTTCACTAAAAATTATTTATTGTAGTGTTTAACTTAACTTGCAGATATTTCTGTGAATAATATCTTATAGTAGTTTTAATTTTAATTTTTGGATGGAGGTTGATTCTTACACACTTGCCCACCTTCCTCCTTTCCTTGCCCTTTTCTTTTCCTATCTTTCTCTCTCTCTCTCTCTTTCTCTCTCTCTCTTTCACTTTCTCTCGCTATACTAACGCTTTCTCCTCGTTTATTAGAATCAAGTTAGCTAGTTGCTTGTCTATTTTCATTGGTTTTTGTTGAAAAAAGTTTTATTAATTGGATCTATTTTCCTACTTTTTACTATATCAATTTTTCTTTTTATTGCTTGCCTCATTGTGCTTTTAGTATACTTTTTGTTCTTTTCCTACATTTTTCATTTATTTTGTCTGTATTGGTATAGGTATTTGAAGCCATGGGTTTTCCTTTGATTTTTGCCTCAGTGGATTTCCTAAGAGTTATCAATTTTGTTTGCTTTTTATTAGTCATTAGATTTTAGATTTATTGCACTGTGATGAGAAAAGCTTGTTTGCAATTGTCTACTTTAGAGACTGTGTCAATATTTTCTCTGGGACCTAATAAATGACCAATTCTCGCGACTGGTCCTGACCGGCGAGGAAGGTGGTGTAATCCCCACGCTCAGGGAGGAAGTCACAGGAGCTCAGTGAGATCAGCGTCACTGATCACGCGGCCAAGGTCCCAGCTCCTTACTTGATTCATTTGTGTATTTTCTGTTTTATGGACATGTCTAGTGTCATCTTTGGCATCAATATTGATAATTCTCTCTCTCACACACACACACACGCACACGCACATGCGTACAGAGTGAGTTATGCTTCTAGTTTGCACACACGCCGGTTTCTCACATTTCCACTCAGGGCCATGCCCTCTGCTTCCTCCCCTTCTCCTCTCTGCCTCTTTGCTCTCCTGAGTCACTCCCTCTCAGCCTCTCTTGCTTTGAGTCCGGTCTTGCCTTCCGGCAGGAGTTGCACTGAATGCTTCTCTAACAGGCCAGTTAAACTCCACATTCCCCAGCGGGCTGCACAACTGCTCTTGCTCTGATTACGCCATTGGTGCCAGAGCTGCTCCTGCCCATCGCCTCTTTCCTTCCTTCTGAGATGTGTTTTCTACACGACTCAAGCTTTTTTTTACTCTCCCTCGACTCCCGTATTTACATAGGTTTGCATGTTTTTTTTTATTGAATCATAACTGTGTACATTAGTTCAATCATGGAGTACAGTGTGCAGGCTTCATATACAATCTGAGATATTTTCATCCACCTGTTCGACATAACATTGGTGAGATTTTCTCATTTACTATGTGAAAACATTTGTGTTCTGCATTTAGCAGTTTTTTCCTGACCCTTCAAAGATGCACCTCAAGTGTGATCTCACCCTTTATCCTCTCTCCTCCCACCCTCTCCCTCCCCTTTCCTTCCTCTCCCCTTTCCCCTTCTTCCTGTGCAATAACTGGGTTGTAACCTTCACATGAAAGATATAAATTTGCTTCATATTAAGGCTGTATAAATTGGATACTTTTTCTTCCATTCTAGAGACACTTTGCTAAGGAGAATGTTTCAACTCCATTCATGTAAATATGAAAGAGGTAAAGTCACCATCTTTCTTTAAGGCTGCATAATATTCCATGGTATACAAGTACCACAATTTATTAATCCATTCATGGATTGATGGGCACTTGGGCTTCTTCCATGACTTAGCAATTATGAATTGGGCTGCAATAAACAATCTGGTACAGATA
>CAUYON010005918.1:0-28316 GCA_963573935.1 Arctocebus calabarensis | reverse complement strand
ATCATAATTATGTACATTGGTGCAATCACAGGGCACGATTCATATACATTCAGAAATATTTTGATCATACTGTTACAGATATCCTTCATGGCATTTCCTTGATCACTATATAAAGACATTAATATTCTACCTTTAATAAGTTTCACCAGTACCCTGCTAAGATGCACCGTAGGTGTGTTCCCACTAATTGCCCTCCCTCTACCCATCCTCCCCCCACCCCTCCCCTCCCTTTCCCCTATCCCTGTCTTGCCTAGTTTTTTAATGGGGTTATTTGTGATTTTCTTGTTGATTTACTCGAGTTCTTTGTAAATTCTGGCAATTAGCCCTTTGACAGATTCACAGCATGCAAATATCTTCTTCCCATTCTGAAGGTTGTCTCTTAGATTTGTTGATTTTGTCTTTAGATGTACAAAAATTTTTAACTTGATTGGGTCCCATTTATTTATTTTTGTTGCTGCTGAATTTGCCAGTGAAGTTTTCTTCATAAATTATTTCCCTAGACTTATAAGAGTAAGGCTTTCCCCCACATTATTTTCTAGGGTTTTTATAGTTTCCTGTCTTAGATTTGAATCTTTAATCCATCCTGGATTTTGTCAGGGGTGAGGAGTGCAGGTACAGTTTTAATCTCTTATATTTGGCTAACCTGTTCTCCCAGCACCATTTGTTAAATAGGGATTCTTTCCTTCAATGTATGGTTTTGTTTGTCAAAGATCAGATGGCTGTATGAAGCTGGTTTCATCTTTAGATTCTATATTCTGTTTTATAGATCTCTGTCTATTTTTATGCTAATACCACACTGTTTTGATAACTATAGATTAGTAATATACACTAAAGTCTGGTAAAGTGATGTATTTATTATTTCATAGAATTTCCTTGGATATTCCAAGCTTTTTTTGTGGTTCTATACAAAACATAGAACTATATTTTCTAGATCTTCAAACTATGATGGTATTTTAATGAGAATTTCACTAAATCTGTGGATTGCTTTGGGTAGTAAAGACATTTTAACAATGTTGATTTGTCCCAGCCATGAGCATAGTATGTTCTTCCTTCTGTTAATGTGCTCTGCTATTTCTTTTCTCAGTGTTTCATAATTCTCTCTGTAGAGATGCTTCACATCTTTTGTAAACATATTCCAAGGTATCTCATTTCCTTGATACTTCTGTGAAGGGTATTGTATCTTTGATTTGATTCTCAGCTTGAGTGTTATTGGCATATATAAAGGCTACTGATTTATGTACAATTGATTTTACATCCTGAAATGTTACTGTATTTCTTGATCACTTCCAGAGGTCTCACTATTGAGTCTGTGGGGTTTTCTAAGTCAAAGACAATATCAACACAAAAGAGTAGTGGTTTAACCTCCTTTATCGCCATTTGGATACTTTTCATATCCTTTGCTTGTGTTATCACATTGGCTAGGGGTTCCAGAAATATGCTAAATTGTAGTGGCAATAATGGACATCGTTGCATGGTTACAGTTCCACATGGGAAGGCTTTCAGCTTTTCTCTATTTAATGTAATGTTAACTGTGGATTCATTGAAAATGTCTGTTTAAGGAATGCCACAGGTATGCTAATTTTTTTTCTTTTTTTTTTTTATTGTTTGGGACTCATTGAGTGTATAAAGAATTAGGCTGAACTGATTGCATTTGTTAGATAAAGTACCTCTTACAATTGCATCTTGCCTCCAAAATATGCCAATTTTCTTAAATATTTTTATCAAAAAAGATGCTAAATATTGTCAAATGTTTTTTCTGCATTTATTGAGAGGATCATATGGTCCTTGTTTTTACTTCTGTTTATGTGGTGACTTACGTTTATAGACTTGGGTACATTGAGTCATTCTTGCATCTCTGGGATGAAACCCATTTGGTAGTGATGAATTATTTTTTTGATGTATAGTGGAATTCTCTTTGCTAAGATTTTACTGAGTATTTTCGTGTTAGTATTCATCAATATTGATCTGTGGTTTTCTTTTGTTGTTATGTTGTTATATCCTTTCCTGGTTTTGCTATCTGGGTGATGTTATCACTTTACAGAAGGAGTTTGTAGCCACTTTTTAAATCTGCCACACCCTTAGAAATTTATAGTCAATCAAAAAGACTTGAAAAAAATTGAATAAAGCAGTATACTAACATGAATCAATTCTTATTTCTCAGTATATACATATATTCTACTTCTATAAAGTAAATAATTTCATAATTTATCTGAACAAAATTCTTTTTATTCATCTTTAAAAATTAAAACTTGCTTTTTAAAGCTCTTTTTTTTAATGTTTCTCTCAGTTTGTATCTTTTTTTCTGGCTTCTTTTTAAAGCAACTTTTCTCCTTGAAAATGCAGTAGGAAATATATGACCACTATTTCTCTATTATCTCATGAAAGATTTTGTAAGTACATGTACCAATAAGACCCCTTTTCATTTTGGGTTCATTAAAAATTAGGATGTACAATTAGAATACGTAATTTGACTCAATTACATTCAAAAACCAACCAGATGTGTTCCTCATTTGTAATGACATGAAGCCCTTAGCTCAAAGAAAATTACAAATGACTCAGCAAATTTGGTGGTAATGAAGGCAGTGAAGGCATGTTTCTCTTCCTGGTCAAAGACAATATGACAATAACTAAAAATGGAAACTAAGCTTTAAAAAGACAAGGGGAGAGAGGGAGAAGAAAAATAAATTTGTTATTTGGCTTTATTTTGTGAATAGAAAGAAACAAAGAAAAGAAAATCTCTTAGAAATGATAGTTTCTAAGACAGTGAAAGGACAAAGGGAATTTCTGATCTATCTTAAAAGGAGCCACTGTGTCATGGGATTTTGAAATAATAAGAATACTTTTAAAAATATGAGCATAAACAAGGCAGAGGAAAAGTGAGAGAAAAGAAAGTAGACAATATCTTTGTAATAAAAAAAACCCACCAAAATTACAAGTGGGTAAGACATTTAAATATAAACCTCAGAATTATACTATATGTAGTTTTCCAAAGAACTGTGTAAGCCTGGATGTTATCTAGAGTTAATTTCTCTTAATACCACTGATAGAGTATGTTTTTAAACATAATTTAAAGCAAGTGATATATATATATGTCACCTGCTTTAAAGCAAAACAAAAGCAGGGATTGTGTTTCATTATCTGTAGGATAAAGTCCAAGCTCCCTGCCTTTCAAGCAATTTGGTTATATCCTATGGTTATAAAAGTAACTAGCACAACTGTAATTGACACACATGTATCTAACAGGGATTTACGTCATGATCCTAAAAGACAAAATCCTAAATGCCATAAGGACCAAAATCTCAGGAATTATGGAAAAAATAATTTACCAATTCTTTAAAATACATTTAAAGGGGGATTTATCTTTAAAAATATAAAAACACAATAGAACACATTATAGTCAACATTACACAATAAAATAAGCAGTAATAATGTACACATTTTTTCAACCACAAACAGGCATACTAATGACAATTGCATGAGTTATAAGCAGAGCAACTGCAGCCACAATGAAATAGGTCAAAAAATGAAATGGGTAGTGTGTAGTGTGTATTGCTATGTTTGGTAACCAAAGGCAACCAGGCTTATGCAGAACTGTGGTCATCAAAACACTATGAAGGGCAACCTAAGCCTTCTGATGAAGTTGATCATCACCATATATGCAGTCACCCAAAGAGCTGAGATCTCAGGAAATTATATCTTTCAAAAATGCAGATGCACAAAAGAACATCTTTTCATTTATTGAGGAAGTTTCAACATGCACTATTCTTACACACAAAGTCATCATTGTGATAATGAACTTCCATGGAGACAAACTTGTTATGCCCATGACAACAGAGAAAACACCTGTCCTGGTTCTTAGAGGGAGACCAAACGGGCCTCAATATTCGCACTGATTGGAGGGTTCCCAACAACACTGAGAGCAGATCTTTCCCACCTCATCCACTCAAACTCACATACTAATTTCCATTGGTAATATACTCACAAGAACACCTAAAATCATGCTTTACCAGGTTTCTAGGTATTCTTTAACCCAATCAAATTGATACACAAAATTAAGTCCACAAGTCCACCCATTGTCAATTTTGTACCCATACCTTTAAACCATACTTAGTTTCCAAATAAAGACAATAACAAGGAAATAGTTCCACCCAACAAACAGCTTTGTGCCTGTGATTATACTGCAAAAAGAACAAAAATACACTAATGCTTTCCACAGAATTTGGCTCTCAGGATTTCAATATTGAGGATTTTATTCTTTCAGGATTGTGATTTGGGGATTTTAGATGTTTGGGATTTTAGGATTGAGGGATTTAGACTTCTCAGATTTTGATCTTTCAGGATTTCAACATTTAGGATAATGGCATTCAGGATGGTGTCTTGTGGGATTATGATCATCACTGAACTAACAGAAGTCACTTAATATCGTTACATCTTTAACTCACTTTTTCCTGCTCCTTCTAGAATATTCTTTATGGTAGTCTCAGTTAATTTCATGGTGAATAGTACTTTCTTTCTATCCCCCCTTTTTTTCAAGCTCCAGAAGGCACAGTTTATTAGTTTAATAGCATCTGGAAAGTAAATATTTGTTCATTAATCTCTCTTTTTCAGTAGGTTATGAATTACTCTAGAACAGTGGTTCTCAACCTGTGGGTTGTGACCAGCAAGAACTATATTAAAGGGCCACGGCATTAGAAAGATTGAGAACCACTGCTCTAGAACAGGCACTGTACCTGGTTCACTGCTTAACTTATAGCACAGAGACTGAAGCTTAGCAAGTGCTCACTTTTCGAAAATGAATGAACCAATTAACAAGTAAATCAATGAAATTTTTAGTGAGACATAATGAAATCAGAACTCAACTTCTCCAGCCTTCAAAAGCACTAACATTACCAATGGTCCTTAGGAATAATATTTATAGGTCACCTGCCATTTTTTTTCCTGTTTTAAGCTGACTAGAATGATTCCACTTGTAGAGTAGCCCAGGTACTGTCCTCAGGAAGCTCTCTAGTTAATACTTGGGGGCCACATATTGATGACACTTAAATAGAGATCAGACGTGCAAACCTAGAATAAGTCTAATTTATGCCCATTGTCCTGGAGTAATTCGTATTGTGCCCCTTTTCACTGTCACAGATGTTCTTGTTTACATGATGAATGATATAATAATCCTAAAACTGCAATCACTTCCTCTTCTATTTATGCATCTAGTCCATGAGAATATTTAGAGAACTTGGCATAGATTGAATTTGGTATCATAGACAGATCAAAGAATCAGGAGATTCAGATTCTAATTCAAGTCTTGTCACTAACTTGATGTAGTATGTTTTAAAATCCACTTAAAACAATTTACTTCAGTTCTCATCTTCTCTAAAAAAGATGAAAGGGAAGGAAAACAGTATAATATAATGTTTAAGGTGAAAGAAAAATTTAAATCAGATTCTTGATTGTACAAACTCAGTGGAAATAAACATCCTACAGAAAAAAATGAAATGTACAAAGTATCCCTACATCTTGTTGTGTTCATTACCTTTTTTAATACTTTCTCCCCTTAGTAAACTTTTACAAGAGTTTCAAGCAAATAAAATGTTGACTGGTTTGGCTATCACATCTTTTCTCTCCAGTAGAGGTGCAAATGAGCAATATAATGGTTACCTGACTGGTAATAGGAGAGAGATAGTGAAAATAGAAAGAACCAAAGCCATCCATAAATGAGATAATAAGTTACACTCTGTAACTGAGTGGATTGTAGACAATACTATCTTCTTCAGCAGAAGAGGAGAAGGAAAGTGATGCATAAATAATTTCTCAAAAGGACTGTAAAAGATTAGCCTCTACAACCTAGCCAATGAGTATTAGCTTTCACAGAGGTTAATGATTTGTTCAAAGTCACAATATAAGAAAAATTCATATCTTGAAAACCCTAGATCTTCTCTCTGATATTCATTTCACTGTGGTACATCTTTTAAAAACTGCAAGGGTGTGAACTTAACATCAACTTCTAATGAGAAGAATGATTCTGTTAACTCCACATTGTCATTGGAGTTATCTCCCAATATAAATGTTGCTATCCTATATAAAATATCACAGTGGTTTATTTGCCACTGACCATGGGATATATTTTAAATGCTTTGATAGTAAGGACTTCCCATGATAACCAATGCCTGCTGACAACTGATCACTCCCTAAGCACACAGTAGTATCATCTGGAAACTCTGCATGCTCTTGGCTCTGTCTGCAGTGCATGGAAGCTTTCTTCTTCCTGACTTCAAACAACCAGTTTTGACATCACTGTCTGATTCTTCCTTCTCTTCCACTTCAGTTCATCACCACAAATCACCTTGTTCAGACTTGAGAGAGATTGGACAGTTTTGTTATTTCCTGAAACCCAGCAGGCACATTTTGCATTTTCCAACTGTCACACAGATCACCCTATAGTGCTCACAAAGACACGAGTTGTGGAAACAGAAAGATTTGAATTTGAGCTCTACAATGAGCCATGTTTCTCTGGACATTTATAAAAGATTTCTGTTAGTGTCAGTTTCCTCATCTAAAACAAACAAACAAAAAACAGTGAAAATAATGTCAACTTTAAAGTTATTCTGAGAATAAAGTGGAATAATGCCTGAGAATTGTTGATCTTTAGACCTAGAAGTTAATGAAAACTAGCTGTATGGATAATTCTCTTATTCAGCTGCAATAATTCTGTTTAATTATTCAGCTTCATGTCTCTATCACTTTTTTTGCGGTGCCTGTGTCCAGTAGGAAGCATTTTAGTGAACCAGGTCACATCCTTCTCCTTCTTTGTATCCCCAATCTAGAAGAGCCAATGGGAAAGTCTATGCATATTTTAAAATTAACATCCAGACAGAAATGCTTGAGGGTATACTTCATGGTTTTGTCTGGAGAAAAATCTGCCTGACTGTTTAAGATCTGAGCCAGTGCTCAGGAAGAGAAAGACAGAGATGAACAAGACAGTGATGGCCATGGACCAATGAATTTTCTAGTGGGGGGGGAAAGAAAATAATAATAAAGCTTTTATTAAAATTGCAAAACCTTGACTACTATATCAAAAGGATAGTCTCTTGCTTCTTTGTGTGTTAGGTGGACTCTCAGTATTGTCTTTGTTCTCACTCTGTTTTCCTTTGGTTGCTAACCCTGCCAGTGGTGAGAGACTCTGCAGGAATAAGACAGAGGGTATGGACTATGTCCAGAGCTGCAGCCTCCATCCTAGTTTGGGGATGAGAGAATGACAAGCTCTGGTCAAGACTTTTGGAAATGGTAGGCTCTTAGGTTTATGGCAAAAATAATGGTACTCGGCTACTGAGATGACAGATGAAGAGATAACAGAATTCAGGACTATATCTAGCTCCACTTAGAACCAGCTAAAACTCATTTCTTACAATTAATATTTAATGCCTTTCCTATTTCTCTAAATCCCCAAAAGTCACATTAAAAACTTCCAAGAAATGTGACCAAGCATGGTCAGCTATGAGAAAACACATGGCGGTAGGTTCAAAAATAAAATGCTGTGTCTCATTCTGCCACTATGGCCTTAAGTAGGATTTTTTTTTTTCTTTTTTAATCTCCCTAAGGTTTAGTTTCTTCATCCTTGGTGAGACTTCTAGCTTAGGTAACATCTAATTAAGGTGGACATATCTAACCTTGCTGACAACATCAGCGCTAACAGTAGCTCTTTAGTTCTAAAATCCTCATAAGCATTAAAATTTGTCAATTCTGCATAATCCCCCGATCTAGTTTCCTAACACTTAACATCATAAAACACTGAGTACATTAAATTACAATTTCTAATAAGTAAACATTAGACCATGAAAGATGACAGTCCAGAATTGTCTTCCCAGAAACTAATGAGCAAGTAGAAACAAAGACAATACCATGAGTTCGCCTAATGGTGGCCACCATGGTGGTTATGATTCTGCAACACACATCTTACTAGTAGACCTCATATTAACTCTACTATTAGACAAATTCTTGCAAGATTTCCAACCAGATGGTGAGCAGTCATGAACTCCTTGCTGAGAAGCTCTTGAAGGGGTGCCAAAGTAGTGGCGTGGTTCTTGTGTCTTTCTAGATGTCTATCTTGTTCTGCACTGGTGTGACATCTGTCCTGGGGATAAAGGCAGCTGCGATGGTCGGAGCATGTTCACTGAGCCACACCACCCATGACCAGAAAATGCCTTCCAAGTGGAGGGAAGTTGGTAAATGCATGTAATTGTTGAAACTCCATAACTTTTAGTTAGATTGCTAAAAGATTTCATGGTACCATGATATTTAGTTATATGCTGCAGAAATCTAGAATAATGGACAGCTACTTCTTATTCATAAAAGTTTATGAAATCAAATTATGCTATTCATACAGTTTGTGTTTGGAAAGGTATTTGAGATTTCTTACCTGACTTTGATGGGGATAATGCCAGACTTTTAAGAATCTTAACTATCTTAGATCATTTAATAATTTCATTTGTTTTAAATCACTACAGACATTTCAGATGTGCTACATGCCTCATTGTGAGTCAGGTCTAGGGATTTTTGATTTTTAATCTTTGAACTAGATGAAGGAGATTGAAAAGTGCCAGTGAGATAATTCCTGAGACTCTGTAGCTCTCTGAGATGCGGTGGAGAAAGTAAGCATAAAAGCCCCTTATAGTAATATGTTTTCTAATATTTTTATATAACAATTACATTAGCTTTCCTGAGCCCTCAGAACGTAAGTTGAGAAAATCAGAATGAGTCTCCAGTAGTCCCAACATCTATGGTTCATGGAAAATGAAATGGAAGTGGTTTCAACTTTTTGAAACTTGTTGAGATGGGATAGCACTTATCACAAGACTTAAAGATTCTTCTTCCAGCTTCTGAACTATTAAGGATACCAATGTGAAGGAAGCTAAGGGTATGTACATGTTTCTTTTCTAAAATTAGTGAGATATTTAAGTAAATTAATCATATTTATTTCTGATTACCAACAAAATCAATATTTGTTAAAAATCATTGAAATTATAGAATATTATAATAAATAGAAATGTCCAGTAACTACTAAACAGAAACAAATTGTGGAAGGCATGTCTCCACTCTTTTTTCTACCCTATCTCACACACATTTACCTGCTTTTATCTTTAACAAAGTTGACATTTCTCTGCATTGTTTGCAATTTGATTTTATCATTTGGCATTCACCTTGCATATTCTCTATTCCACTAAGTATTATTCAGCAATATGAATTCAAATAGGTTTACCTTATGCCCGCATGTAGACAAACTATGATGGATTTATGTATTCAATGTCCTTTTACTGTAAAGTGAGTTTGTCCCAAATTTTTACCACTATAAGTAATACTGGAACAAGCATTATGATAGAAAAATACTTCAGCAAATATCTCATTATTTTTAGATGTAGATTTCCCAAAGTTAAATTACTAGGTCCAATACCAAAAATTACTTTTTTAGGATTTTTATACATCAATATATGGGAATATTCTTGGGATATATTTAATATTACAGCAATTGAAAAAAAGGACTTCTGGAGAAGTTCAGCATTATGGAGACCATAGAAAAGAGGAAACTCCAGAAAAAAAAAATAAAACTCCTTCAGCAATAGTAAATAATTTATCTAGCACGTATTTAGAATTTGAGGTTAGAGACATAGTTTAAATTTCAATTTAGTGTCCTTATATATTTTATTTTCCCTCTCATGAAGAGTTCCTTTTCATTAACTTTATAAAAATAAATTATAATAAAATATCGATAAATTGATGATGTCCACAAGAAAGCAGAAGCTCAGCTCTATCCCTCCAAGGAGAATATGGCGGAAAGGAAGTCAGTATACTGTAGCTATCTGTATGCAGCATGAGACCAGAACAGAGGCAGACTCAGCACTCCTCACATGCTTTCTGAAGGCAGAGATAGTGGAGTGAGACAGTCCTGTCCTCCCCCTGCAGCTATCTTATCAGTTTCCACTCCTGATCCCCTGTGGATGCTGGGGAATTGTTAGCATAAACCCTCCCATGAACAACTCAGTCAGCTGAAGTGCCAAAATTAAGCTTCTTAATTTAGCACTTTGATTTGAAACCTTCTTCTCTCTCAGTTCCAAGTCAGGTATTTATAAAACTTTTCACTTATCTGACCGAGTCCAGCCTCTTCCAAATAACTTCCTCCTCCCTCTGGGAAGTGTTTGTTCAGTAGCTTACCTCTTGGAGCAAGGAAGAAAATCGTCCCTGGATCTAAGGGTTTCAGGGATTGCCTAAAATAAAGAGATTCCAAATGACTGGCCCTGATTTAATCTGATTTTACTAAATGCTACATTGGAAGATAAGAGCCATCCAGGAACACCACTAAAAGCATCATCTTATGTTACATATGAATACCTGTTACAGTGTGCCTGGTACTGTCCAGAGTCCTGAAACAAGACGATTTAAATTGGAAACTCATAAATGTCTGCTCATAGCTTCTGTGTAAATTACACTCAAGTGAAGCTAGAGCTGCAAGAGGCATTAGGGATGATCCATTTCAATCATTCCATATATTGGGCATATAGTCCCACATATTCCATAATGTAGCCTGATAGGAAATATGCAATACAAATATTCCAAGACTTAATAGTACGCCAAATACCCTTTTAATTACTAAGTCTAGGTAGCATGTGTAAGGCATCACTCTATTACTTACAAGAATGCTTGTATTAGTCATATTAAACCCTTCATAACTACATGGAAATAAATAGGAATTTCTGTATGACAGGATCACTGCTATCATAGTCAATGTCAGCCCTTGGGTAAAATTAAATTATTTTGTTAATTTCACATGGGTTGTTTTAATGGAGGAAAAAAAGTAGATCAAAGTGGTCAAATATATGAAACTGGCTTTTAAAATTGTAAAATACTTTTTCCATATGAAATTACTACTTTGAACAAAATATAAAAAGACAGTAGGTCTAACAGCAATTACTTACCTTACCTGTCCCTCATTTATCAAGTTCATCATATGAGGGTAAATGACACTAACAATCTGTGAAGTTTATACTTGGCTGATCATAGCAGGATGCACATAAAAAAAAAAAATCAGAACAAAACTCACTCAAGGAAACACATTGACACAGGATGGAGTCCAGGAGAGCGCTCAGAACTGGAAATCAAGAAACATGAGCCGTGATTCCAGGTGCCTTTTCCTGGTGCGCTTTGAGAAGTTACTGACCGGCCTGGGACTTTCTTCCTTTGCCCTGTGAGTTGAGGGCAGTAGAGAAGGTGTTTGCCCATGTGCCTGTGCTCTTGGGTTTCAGGATTCCCCTCGTGCTTACAGTAGGAAAAAGGAGGCAGCAATCTCATTCTGACATTTAGACATGAACAGGAGGTCTGTGAGTTAGTTTCCCAGAAGTGGGACAGACAAATTTAATTAAAACGCGATGTAACATTCAAGACAAAGGAACCGTGCCTCTGCCCACTGCTGAGTGACAGGCTCCACGGGTGGCCCTGCTGGCCCTGAGAAGACAAGCTATATTTGCAGTCATCCTGGAACAGACTGCAGGTCATCAACAAGCTCCTTCAGCCACACTTGAATGACTGGAGAGCAGTGTTGTCAGATGCATCGGCGTTCAGGGCCGAGGAGAGTGACCAGCATATGCTGGCCATCTTTCTCATCCTTTAATATTCTAGACATCAGGGAAGCATGTCTGGAGCTTGAGGATTTAGAGATCAGTTGCTGAATGTGCTCAGAGGTGTCAGGTAATTTTGCTCTTCAAATGCAAACTTCAACTACTTGAACGTTAAAGCATGCCTCTGGTCATCCCCTGTGCCCGCCCCTTAGCACTTCTGAAAAAGCAGCTTAAAATTTCTTTCTCAGACTCAGTCCTGAAATTTCTTGCTGACTCATTTTGGTAAAATGGTTTACATTCTTGGCCCTGATAACAAAGAGATGCTCTACTCTGTTTAATGTATGTTTTGAAGGGTCTTCTACTTACCCACTCTGATGTGGACCCCTGTCTCTCTATATCCCCTGACCAACACAATTTATATAGAAAAATTTTAGGATGAGAAATTAATTATTCTATTCCCTAATCAGGACCTATACAAACTTAGGAATGAAGAAAGAGAAAAATGAAAATTATACTAAAACATGAATGAATGCAACTAAATAAACAAATAAATCAATGGAAAGGCAACTAGTTTTTCAAAATTACAGAATTCTGTGGCTGACAGGAACATAAAAATTACCTCGGCCAAATCTCTCTAGGGCTCAAGATGATAAAATGACCTGCTTATAGCCAGCCAGCTATATCATGGTAAAAGTAGAATTCAGAGTTCAGGTCTCCATAACTATTTATTTATTTATTTATTTTTAATTTTTTTATAATTTTATTGAATCATAATTGTGTACATTGGTGCAATCATAGGGCACAATGTGCTTCATATACAATCAGAAATATTTATTTAGACAGGGTCTCACTTCATCACCTTGGCTAATGTATGGTGGCATCATCATAGCTCACAGTAACCTCAAACTCCTGGGATCAAGTGATGCTTCTATTTCAGCCTCCTACATAGTTGGGCCTACAGGTGCATGCCATCTTGTCCAGCTAATTTCCCTAGTTTGTGAAGAGACTGAGGCTCAGTCTTGCTCAGGTTGGTCTCAAACTTCTGGCCACAAGAAGTCCTCCCACCTCGACTTCCCAACGTGCTAGGAGTACAGGTGTGAGCCACCACAGCTGACCATCATAACGAATTCACTCCACTGGAACTCACAACATTTTGAAATAGACACTACATCCTTATGCAATGATAAAATTTATTATTTTTTAAATTTACCAGTAGGGAAAATTAAAAGTTACACTTTTGGAGGGAAATGTGTGGTGCCACTTTATATTAATTTTAGGGATGTGGACTTTAAAAACTAAAAGTTAGCCTGTTCCTAAAATAAGATAATTTTTTTCCCTTTGGAGTTCCATAATGAGGAATTCAAATAATTAAAACTTCTCTGGCAGGTATGAAAAAAAGCCATCTGCTACCTAAACTATGAACCAGGACCCTGAATATTTTTATTTTCTTCCCTAGAGAACTCCAAAATGCTGTAAGAATATGGGGCTGGGGGAGAGGAGCCCAAGGATTGGAGCATAAGAGGGCTTAGATTTATAAAGATAGGTACAACAAAAATAACTCTATAAGAATGTTATCAAAGATTGGATAAGCATAACCTGCCCAGTCATCTTACAGATGTTCTGCAATTTATTCTGGAGATTTGAAAAGAGAATGTGGATGGATGACTACAAATTGATCACCACTGCTGGAAAACCAAGTTCTTACCCAACAGAATGCAATGTGTAATTGTCACTGACATATATATTTCAGATTTATGTACCCATACACGTAACAGAATGAACTATGCAGGCTAATATATATTGAATGTCAAAAGAATGATAGAGTGTAGGGAAAAACAAGAAAAGGGAAGAGAAAAAGAAAGTAACATTTGGAGATGATGTTCTATGGGGCAGCCTATTTTTGTGTATAATTACTTTTAAATTTCTTAAGAGTCAGGTGAAGCAAATAGTACCATTCTTTGCCGGTGAAGAGGCTGAAATTCAGGAAGCTTAAAACACCTGTCCTAGGTCAAAAAATCCAGTTAGTAATATATGGCAGAACTCAAACTCAAATACGCTACATGTCTGACTTGAAGGAGAAAGACATTCCTGTTATTAGTTCAGATAAGCCTCATGAAATTTGCCTGTGGCTTAGGAGGTTGTAGATTAGCAGTCACAGTAGAATAGCCATGAGGTTAAGTCTAGAAAATGGTAGATAGATAAATAGACAGACAGATGGTAGGTGAGTAGATAGAACTTCTTGGGAAACTAAGTGGTTAAAATTAAATTTGCGCTATGCTGCTCAAGCTCCCAACCAATTTAGTTTTATTTTTTTGAAAGTGTTATTCTTTTATAAAAAAAAAAAAAAAAAAAAAACCACCAAAAAAGTGTGGATTAAAAAAAATCGTAATTCTAACACCTGTGGTAAGACAATCTTGTGGAATGTGGAAGAGAAAGGACTGGAAGGTGATCAGCATCAACTCCACTGCCTGGGATTCATTTCCCTGTGTGGTTGCCACCCCTTGATTGCAGGCGAGACCTGTGACTTGCTTCTAACTAGCAGAATGTGGCAAAAGCATTGGCTCACCACTTCCATCATTATGGGATATTATATGAGATCCCCTCTTCCTAGCCGAATAGCTCTCACTCTCCTAACTGTCCTTGAAGAATCAAGCTGTGGTGGTGGAAAGCGCCTACGAAGAGAATCGAATGATGGAGAACTTGGACAGCCGTTGGAGCTGAGAACTGCCTCTAGCAAACAGCCAGCAAAATCCAAAGCTCAAGTCCTACAGCTGCAAGAAAATGAATCTTGCTATTAGCATCAAGAAATTTGTAAGTAGATCCTTCTCCACTGGAGTGTCCAAATGCAAAGGGAAACTGCCAAAACTCTGATCATAACCCCATAGTGAGACGAGCAGAGAACCTTGCTAAGTCATACCCAGTCGTCTCCATAACCACAGATGATAATTTTGTGTTGTTTTAAGCCATAAAGTTTTTGGTGATTTTTTTTATGTAGAGTTTTAGCATGCTTTCCATGCTGAAAACGCCCAAAGAGTGTTACTTACTAAGAAATCTCCTTCCTGATGCCATTTAATTGTTTCTAGTACATTTCTCACATGGATGATGCTTAATGGCAATTAAATAATAAATGAGTTAGCAACTTGCATAGCTGTTGCAAACACACATGACTCTCAGTGCAGACAGCTTCCAGGAGTAGTAACTTCTATCAGTAGCATCACTGGAGGGTATGTTTCCTCACCTCCACCCCCAAATCCACGTTTTTGTATACTCAAATGGCCCTTGGTACTAGTATACATGACTCTTTTAGCATCATCATTAGGATACAGGTCATACCAAGAGTCCCTGCTTAACCAGGATGTCTACATAATTCCTTGTCCAAATTGGAGCACTCTTAAGAACAGAAAAAAATACTGTCAAGCATGAAAACTACCAGGCAGAAACTTAGACTCTTCCAGAAAAAACAGTAAGTATGCTTGTCTCCTGCTTAACAATCTTCAGTCAGCTTCATGAAAAAAATCTCTTTAAGCTAATTAATCCAAAGTCTTTGGATTTGTTCTAAAATAATATCACACTTAGAGATATTCCCATAATGCAATAGATGAGGAGACACAGGTTCACAATGGATCCACTAATAACAACTTCCTGGCAAGAATGTATATTACCAGTCAATTGGTTCTCAGTTGAATTCCAAAATACCACTTGCTATTTCCTTAAATTGAATACAAAGGTAAAAGCAAACTTTCCGTCCATAACAACTGCTGATGCTCTGAACCATAATATAATTACTATTAGCAGCTGACTAGGAAGACACAAATAAAAAGATTGACAATTCTAAATGCTGGTGAGGATTTGGAGCCAGGGGAATAGCTGTACGTAGCTGAGGGGAAAACAAAATGGTACAGATGGATTCGGAAACAGTTTGGACATTTATCACATGTTAAACAGGCTCTTTCCAGACTACCCAGCACAGTTATTTCCAGGTTTTTACTTAAGAGAAATTAAAACATATGTCTACAGACACACACACACACAGAAACACATACAGAAACACATAAAACCTATACATCAAAATTCATAGTAGCCATATTCACAACAGTGGAAAACTAGAAACAACTCAAATTCTATCACTTAGAGAAAAAATGGCTAATTGTGATCTAATAGCAAAATGAAATTCTGCTGAGCTATAAAAGGAAACAAACTACTTATATCCACAGAGCCATGGATGAAACTCACAGACTTGTGAAGCAAAAGAAACCAGACACCACAAACTTATCTCAAATTCAAGAACTTGAAAGGAAATTGTGTAAGAGCGAAGTTGTTACTGTGTTACAGCCAGAAGGAATTCTTTCAAAAGAGACACGAGGATACATCTTAGAGAGGTGGAAATGTTTTATATTGTGAAGAGAGTCTAGTTAAACAGGTGTTTTATTTAGTCAAAACTGTACAGCTAATATTTATTCATTTCAGTGCATGCAAATTTCACCTCTTTTAAAAAATTGACTCTAAAGAAAGAGCAAGATAAAAGATGCCTTGTTCTGAATAGAGTTAATTTTTAAACCACCTGAGGATTCTTCTGTACATTGACATTTTAGCATGGCAAATAAGGGGGCTGGCAGCCCCAGAGCAATGCCTATGATTAGCATCCCTTCCAGACTGTTGTTTTGACCACTATTCTAAGAGGGACATTGGCGTAAAATATGTCCAGATGAGGGAAAGCTGATTAAAGAAGAATATGAAAATCATTTTTCCTATGTAAAATACTCAAACTAACTGGGTGTATTTTTCTAGGAAAAGGAAGATCAGAAGAACCCCAATAGTTATGTTCTGATATTTAAAAAATTAAAATTGAAATATCCTATGAGGCCTTGGGGGGATCAAATTAGCAAACAGGATAAATTTGGATGCATATGCAAAATAGTTTTGAAACACAACCTCACTGTGGAGAGACGTCTTGGGAAAGAATTACATCCTCCATCAGAGGGGGGAATGAACAGAAGGTGGTGCCATGTTTTGTCTTGAGTGTTTCAGAAAGAATTCGAGCAGAGACGTTGGGCGTCGTCTGCTTCTAGGACATCATAGTTCTCTGCCGTGAAAGCTTGAGATCTTAGATTTCATGGGTTTTGAGTCTTGATAGGACTTGAAGGTGATATATGATGCACATTAATCAGTACCAGTAGAATAAAACAGTACTGTGTCATTAAAATTCCCACGGCAATGTCTCTCACTGTTTCACAGAGCAAATTTCCTGCCACATTCAACCATAGAGTCTCCGGTACAACCTCACATCCTTTATTTTAGCCCTTGAGACAGCAATCAGACTCATTAGCTCCTAGGTTATCTGTTACTCACACTTTCTATTTTCCTCCGTGGTTGTTTTTAATGTTGTTTATCCAAAACAAAAAGCTATTTTTTTTTTAATGTGCTTATCTCAATAGAATAATGGAGCTACCATAGTCTTACCAGTCACAGAAGATGTTTGGAGGAAGTGTCATCTGAGACCTTCCCTTCCCCTCTCTTTTTTCTTTTCTTCCCTTCATGACAGAGTCTCATTTTGTCACCCCAGCATCTAGAGGACAGTGACGTGATCACAGCTCACTGCAGTTTCAAACTCCTGGGCTCCAGAAATCCTCCTCCCTGAGCCTCTGAGTAGCTGGGCCTACAGCACATGCCACTGTGTGTTTTTCTTTTCTGATTTTTGGTAGAGATGGGGTCTTGCTTTTGCTTTCCCAGAGTGTTAGGAAGAAGACTTGAGCCACAACATCAGCCCATAGTATTTATCTTGTGGCCTTCCTGGAAGGCAAAGTGAGCTTAATTAAATTGCACCTTCTTCTGAACTTAGTGGATCTATGTAAATAATTTCAAGCCTACTTTCTCTCAAATGTTACCTGTACTTGATTCTCTGCATTTGTGAACGCTTTATGATGTTAGTCATGAGTCTTCATATGCATGGTGGTGTAAAAGAATCATTTCTATCTAGACTCAGGAGAGACTATCTTCAGATTCCACTGGGTTATTTCAGAGTTTCCATAAAAGCTGTTCCAAAGGCATGGCAGGTACGTGACAGAAACATAACACACAAATAAAAAAGGCACAAATGAAACCTGCCAGGCGAACGACTACCTCTCAGCCCAGACATTACAAGTCAGAAGGCATTGGTGTCCCAGGTTTGATCTTAAACAAAACAACCACCAGTCAAGAATTTTGTATCCTGCAAGTCTAAGTTTCATAAATGATGAAGCAAGAAAGACTTTTCCAAAGAAGCAAACAGTAAAACAATGATTTTTCAACCAGTGAATCCTCCATGAGAGGATTGTAGCTGCTCCATGAAATTTTTTTAAGGTTGTTAAATTATGTTCAAAATAAGTTCAAAGTGCAGTTAGTATATTATTCTTAGTTTTACTGGTTTTTGATCAATATAATAGAAGTGTGCCAGGCAAGTTTAACCATAGGGTCAAGTGTGTCATGAGATTAAAAAGGTGAAATACACGGCACAAAGGGAAAGTGCCACGCATAGAAGTCACATGTTAAAAACCTAAAAAAAAAAAAATCCCTGAAGGTATTTAAAGTGATTTAGAAAGTTACAAGCACACTAAGGCCACATTGATTCATATTCCATTATAGTTTTCCAAAATTGGTAATAAAAATTAGACAAGTAGATCTGGAAAAAGTTTTCCATGTACTTAGGTAGTATAAACAAGATTGCTGAGACAGCTCAACTGTACACATTTTGAAATATTAATTTGGAGGCAAATGTTTGGTCAACTTTAAAAGTGTCCAGTACTCAATAGGTTCAAACACATAATCTTTCCTTTCCAAACTCAGTTCTCTTTCAGCTTTCTTGATCTCATGGAATTAAACCTATATCCATTATTCTGTGTGACAAGTCATCACTGATATTCTCATTAATCCCCATTTCACATGCTTTAGCAAATCCTGTCCATTTGATGTACTATAAAGCTCTCATGCTGATGTTTTTTCCATCACCAATACCATCATCAATACCCAATTCCAAAGTCACCCCTATTTTCCTTCTCAACCTCTTTTTCTAAGGATAGCTAGAAATAGCATGTCAGAAGGTCACTCCCACCTATATTTCCTAATTTTTTACTAACTTCTCATTACTCCTAAGATAAAGATAGACTTCTTGAAAGCCACCTGCAAGACTGTCCTCATGTGTGTGGTCTAGCCATGTCCTCATTATTATCCTTTACCTGAAACCATGTTTCTTTTAGCTTTTGGAAAGGATGATTACTTATCCCATGCTGCATCTGTTTCCTGCAAAGACGCTAAAATTTCTAGCCTCTGTGCCATCCCCATTTATTTCACAAGGAAACAGTGGCCATCATTGATTCCCATTGCTATCTAGGTAGAGGTCATATAATAAAAAGTTAGCACTAGGGATTTGCTCTTTTTTTCTTCCATGTCTTTTTTTGCCCACACAGTTCTGAAAAGAAGTGCTTCCCTGACATCCCACTTTCACTCACAGAGATTATTCTGAGATTTAGATGGGAAGAGGCAGGAAAAGGTGGTACATTGGAAGACCCATTAGTCCCAGATCTTGACTGATCATTCAGTAGTGATAAATATGAGCAACAAAGCTCATATATATATATTTTTTGAGACAGAGTCTCACTTTGTCACCCTCAATAGAGTGTCATGGCATCACAGCTCATAGCAACCTCAAACTCTTGGGCTCAAGTCATTCTCTTGCCTCAGCCTCCCCAGTAGCTGGGACCACAGGCACCCGCAACAACACCTACCTATTTTTAGAGATGGAGTCTTGCTCTTGCGCAGGCTGGTCTCGAACCGTGAGCTCAGGCAATCCACCTGCATCCACCTCCCAGAGTTCTAGGATTATAGGCGTGAGCAACCACACCTGGTCCAAAGCTCATATTCTGATCTTCATCTACATGCAGCCACTGCCTGTCTTGATTTGTTCTGATCTTGTGTGAGGAAAACACGTCATCCACATTGACCACCCAACCCCGCCGCAGAGCTTTCCTGATTCTCACCACTCCAGGCCTCCTCTTTTGCTACAGATTGTTTTTCATCCTATTCCTTCTGCCTTCGAGACACTCCTTTCCCTGGTCATTTCTCACACCACAGTTCAAGTTTTTCCTTCTCTCTCTTCCTTTCATTACCTGTCTCAGCAGCGTCATACTACCACAGGGCCAAGTTCATGACATGTTTGGCAATGATTCAACTCATAACCATCTCTTCTACTGTCCTAGAAACCCACTGCAGGCAGGTTTTTTCACCACTGAACCTCCGGCCCCTAAGCACAGAGCCCCTTAAATATTTGCAGACTGGCTAAAGGAATGAATCTCTGTAAACTCTTATTTAACTAAAACAATAACAAAAACTCAAATTGATATACTCCGTATAATTGTACACCATGAAGTTAGTCAAATAAGCTGAACTCAAAAGTTGGAAGGGACTTACGCTGAATTTCTGTTCACCAAATATTTCATAATTTGGACTTTTCCTATCAGCACAGCTTCCCCCCACATACGCACACTATTTCACATTGGCGAGGTTCTACTTTATGTTAATAATTAAATATGATGAATGCCAAAAGAGAGCTCTAGGGTGTACTTCATCAACTGATTCATAAAATATTTGCTAAGTGCCTTTCTTACATTTGGATTAATTGCTTAACTTCTGACAGGTGAGTCTTATTTCTTTAAAACTGAAGATAATGTCTGTATCATATGATGACCGCTGGGATTAAATGCAATAAAGCATGTAAGACTGTCTGCATGTTACCTCTTTCATGCAGGCATTCCGTGATATTTTTTTTGTATTGTAAACACCGAACACCCTTTTTTTGTTTGATCTTTGCAATAATCAGGTAACAAAAGAACTATTTTCATTATATATATCTCTATTTTATGTATCAAAAATGTCAGGGAGCTTAAGGGGCTTTTATTATGTCACACAGAAATTATTGGGAGATCCCAAAATAAAAAGTCAGGCCTTCTGGTTTCTACTCTATAATTATTTCTAATGAGGTCCGTGTGGTAAGAACTTAAAATGGTACAACTTAAGTTTTATCAGGATTCAGAAGAGAGATGTTACTCTCTAATATTTGGGCTTGATAAACCATTTTGACATTTACAATCAGTTGGAATAATACTCTCTCATGGATTTTAATTATTTACAAGTATAATAGCCTCTACAATTAAAGCAAAGTGAAAACCAAAACATGCTAAAATAATAGCTTTATTTCATTTCACAAACAGGAGAAGAGGTAAGAAATGAAATTTACTGATACATTTTGCCTTTAACTTTTTCTATTTATCCCTTGAAATAATCTACTCTTTTATTTGAAGCTATATTTATAAGTTGGGCTGTTCTCTCACTTTTTCTTCCCAATATACTCCATAGATTTTTTTGATCACCTCCCTCTTGCTGCCTACCACAACAGCACTCAGCTGTCCTACACTCTCTGCAGCCCTTCCCAAGTTTTTCCTGGCAGCTCCTTCTCTGTGTCCTTAACAATGAGGCTTCCTCATTATGCACTTGCTTAATTTATGTATATTTTACACAGTATTCATTGCCAAGACATCTGGTTCCTTCCAGTCATTAAGAGCACAAGGGAAAAAAACAAGATTCATTTTTCCAATGAAAAACATTTAAATAGTTACAATAAATAATTAAAATCCTTTATTAGTTTCTATTGTTTCTGTTCAAATATTGTTTACTGTTATTTAATATCTTCCTGCCTATATTTCTATTCTTCTTTCCCAAATATTTACTATTACATGGCTTGTTATGTTCCAGGCCTTTATCTTTCTGAGATTATTATGGAGATAGAAAGAGAAACAGATAGAAGATAGAAAGACATATAGATGATAGACAGATGATATAATAGAAAGGTAGATAAATAGTTGATAGTGTTTATGTTTGCGTACGCGTATGTGCATGTATTAGAACATGTGTGTCTGTGCTTTCCATGATGTCAGAGATGAGAAACAAATAACTTATCAAAAATACCAGTGAGTTACCTAACAAACACAAGAATTGTAACCTAATCGTTTGTACACTCCTATTAATCTGACACTAAAAAAATAAATCAGTGAGAACAAAGTATAGTCTAGCTATTTCTCTAGTGAGCCTTACCCAGTATGTATTTGGCTGAACCATGTAAACCTGTTAATATTTCACTATATCCACAAAAAAAAGGCCTTGTCATACACACGTGTTGTTCAACAAAGTAAAAGTATTAAAACTGTTTGTCATAGGGTGAAAGATGTATTCCCCTAATCAGAACTGGTTGTTTTGCCATTAGGAATTCAGATAATTGAATTATTTTGCTTCTTAAATAAAGGAATGAAATTGACCTGTTTCAAGGCAGATGATGAATTAATGGAACTGACCTAATGTGAGCCTTGTACGAAAACATTTTAGGCAAACTTTTCCTTTTATGCTATTTTGCTCTCTTGTAGATGATAGCTAATCTACAGTCAAAGGACAGTCACCTGCTGATTCGCCACCCTCCTCCTGTCCTCTTCAAGTGCAGTAGGACTCAGAGAGTGACAGAACGTTCTGCCTGACTCCTTGTCTATCACCCTCCCTCCCCCCCAAAACCACCCCCTCACCTCTCTTCCTCATTGTGCTCCAAGGCGAGCTTAAGCAAGTAGTTCCCCCCCACCCCTAGCCAGGCAACATTTATTACACCCAACATTTACCCAAATCGATACATTTTAATTGAAACTAATGGCAGTTAGCTTAAACCAACAGATTTTTTTACTGGCCTAAGTACATTAAATCAATGTATTTTTCAAAACTGCTATATCTTATGTAAAACAATGCATTTTCATTTTATACAGGACGCATTTTTATTCCACTTTAACCTGACAAGTTAAAGAACTAGACTGAAGTAATAGATTCTTTTTTCCTACCAGCCCTAAGATCTCGAACGAAAGAAACATATTAATCATTCAGATATATGAATCTGATTTCTTTTGGTTTAATGTAACAAACATTTATTGAGCACCTACTGTTTGTGAGAAACTGAGCTTGATAGTCTGGAGGGTATGAAGTGATTAAGATAGAGTTCTTGCCCATAGATGCTCATAATTTAGTAGTGAATACCTCGATGGACAGAATTAATTATAACATAAGGCAAACAGCTAGAGAATTGTAATGGAAGAAGATATTATGTGTGACTGAAGGATTCAAAAGAGGAGGTGAAGGTTTTTTTTTGTTTTTACAGTTTTTGGCCAGGGCTGGGTTTGAACCCGCCACCTTCAGTATATGGGGCAAGCACCCTACTCCTTGAGCCACAGGCGCCACCCAAGGAAGTTAAGGTTGACGCTCATCTTTGAATGATGGATACCTGCAGTGGCAGGAACACGCTAGCTAGATAGAATGTATTGAAAAACATACTAGCTATGTAGTACCAGCTACTATAGTCAACGCAGCCTACCTTGTCTTAACAAAATGGAAAGCAGTTTCTCACTCACATCAGAGACACCATGGCTATTCCTGAGCAGGAGTCAATTGTCTTTAACTTGAGGATTCTGAGATAAAGGGTGCTTTTAACTTGTGATTCCAGAATCCCCCAAGCACTCTGCATCCAGTGGGTGGAGAGGTGAGAATCTGGAGAAGGCTCAACTGCTTCCTACCAGCCTCACCCACAAGCTACACCGACCCCTTCTGCTTACATTCTCCTGGGAACTGGTCTCATGGCCACACGTGGATGCGAAGGGCCTGGGGAAAGTAGATCTTTTCTGGGAAGTCATAGGACAGTGATAACTGTATCTTATGGAAGGAGAAACATGAATTAAGTGAATTACTAGCGACTTTGCAACAAAGACAAAAAATGAGAAACACGGAGGGTTCTGAATGCGGCATGAAAAGGACATGGTGACTATTTTAGGAGGTAGGCAAGGCCATGGTATAAAGGACTCTTTACACCATCCTCAAATGTTAACTCTGCACGTAACTGGGAGCTACTGAGTATTCCTGAAAGAGGATATTTTTATAATCTTAGTTATTCCTTGTGTCTAAAGCAAACAGAGTACACAGGAGACAATAGGAATGTTGCAGTAATTGTGAGCCTTTAAGTAGTTTTTTTTAATCTGTTTAAGCTTCAGTCACTTATTCTATAAAATGGAATGAGTCTCCTAGCCCTAAGTTTTTGACTTTACCATTTTCCATAATAAGCCTAATCTACTCCTTCTGTATTTATTACAAAGCATCTTCTATAAACCAGATATTGTTCTAGGTTGGGGGATATTGTGTTGGACAAATGCACAAAGTGTATCCTGTCATGGCATTTCCATAGCAGGGAAAGAGACAGAAAATTACCTATATCTATACATAGTATAGAACTTAATCTTATTTTGGAGATACCTAAAGAGTGTGCCCCCGAACGTATACACATTTAAAGAAAGGATAAAACTGTATGAAAATTGTAATATTCAATATAGACCAATAATAAAAGATGAATACAAGTCATGTTGAACACCTCTTATAATTGCAGAAGTGTTGAAATGATTACAATGTAAATAATAGTAATTATAATAGCATCTAATGTTCATATTTCTCTCACTCAATGCCAAACAATATTCCATGTACTCTCCACGCAGCAAGTCAGAAGAGCCACATAATATGGCTTGTTTTTTGTTTCCATTTGATTGCTTGAGAAATTCAGCCCATTCGAGTTTCAGTGACCCACCCTGTTTCTAAACAGACAAACCAAACCAACAGGTGGCTGTTCTAGGATACAAATCAATACAATCCGGTATCCAAAACTCCTAAACCTGACTTCAAAGTTGTAATCCAGACTGAAATCTCAATAATCAAAACCTACGTAAATGTTTGCCAAAAAGGCAAGAAGAAATTTTGATGAGCAGGTTTGAAGACAGAGACTGGAGATAAAACCAAGTCACAATTATAGTATACCTCACCAAGTTAAAACTACTCAGTAAGGTTTCAAAAAACTGTTTTTAAAAGCACAAGTAAGCACAAATGTATGATGCATATGTACTATATATATTCATTACAAATGGAAGGACATCTAATAAATTTTTGATAAAAAATAATGTTTACCAGTATAACCAGTACAACGTGCATCATTTGCATAGTTTATGTAAATTCTATATTAGAGCTCAATGTTGAAAGCAATTAAAGTTATTGATCATAATATATTAGATTTCTCTTTGTTTCTTGGGTGTTCAGGATGAGCTTTATCGGAAAACCAGAGAGGATAAACACAATAAGAAAACCACCTCTCATTCTTTATATTTATGCCATTACAATGGAAATGGTAGATGCCTGAGATCAGGGGATGTTTAATATTAGATTGAAGGAAATATTAAAATAGTACAGCAGAGTGGTTTAAACAAGTCTGTGCTGGCACTGGGGAGGGTCCTGGTGGCATGCTAGGTCTTCTCCATATCTAATTTTGATAATATGATTGATGATGTGATTTCTCATAAGTGGTGGAAAGAAACAACATCAAAACTAATCACATTATGCTGGCATTTGGAAGTCTAAATAAAAGGTATGTGAACTCATTACAGGAAGATATTTTTTCATTTGAAATTTAAATTTGCCAGCCCATCCATATTTGTCTGGAAAACTTGTGAATTTGTTTGTAGATGAAAATGACCAGAGTTGAGTAATCAGTTCCAACTGATTACAGTTTATAATAGGCAGCCCAGGGACTTCCTGTCAGTTACAGATCTGCCTTTAGAAATCTCAAGAACAGGGAGCTTCATAACCATGTTTCTCTGTCCCCTGAAATGAAGAGGTGACACTCCCCACTTCCAGATGCCAAAGGAACGTCTCTGCAAATATAGCTTCTTTGTTTGTTTGTTTTTAATGGAAATTTTTAGAAATTTTTAATTGCGAGGGTACATGCCTTTATTTCATAGACTTTTCAATGATATAGCTACGGCTGTGTGGCAGTCTCTACCAAGGGGGGGAATTAACTTTAATATAAACACACGCAGCTAGGAGAACTCGAGAAGTCTATCATTTTTCCAATATGCAATATTGAAGCCCACAGTCACACACCCTACACTTAAGCTATCGAGAAATTACGCTATTTGAAATGTTACAAATATGCACACTATACCCATTATCCTAGATGGGGCAATACAATTTATGGAAGATATAATAAATAGAGGGAAATTTAGTGTGTTTGTTCAATACAGAGTAGGTAATTGAAGTACAGGATCCAAAGCAAAACCATAAACAATAATTAGATAGTGAAAATGTGGAAAGTTGACCGTGACCCACATAATAATACAGCTGAGCATCAGCAAAGACGGAGGCAGCCTTGCAATTGGCGACAGATTATAAAGGGAATGTATGCTTAATAAACATCTGGGCGACTGTGATAATATCTGAAGAAGAATCTTCTGAAGAAGGGAACTCTCTAACCTTAACCTTACCATCTTAATTTGTGGAAGGACATATGATTGCAGAGATGTTGGACATCTGGAACGGAGTTAGCCTGATGCCTCTTGTGAGCCTCACCATAGGGCGAATGGCAATAAAAAAGTGTAGTGTTTCTTCATTACAGCTAGCATCACTGAGGGTTTGCAAGTTTAAAGTTCCCTTCAAGGTTTTTATACTCTTTAGGTTCTTGAGTGCACGTAACAGATAGTATGTCTACTTTAAGCCAAAATACAATTGATCAGAGGGATTTGGGGGCTCATGGGATTACCAGGGGGTTGGAGGGTTGGATGGGAAAACTAAGCTATTTTGGGCAGCAGGGACAGGCTGGACAACCCATCGTCACTTCACTCTATCAACTCAGTTCCTTGGTAGAGTCCCTGTACATCAACCCAAGTGGTTGATGATAAGTTATATGTGCTCCACTAGTTACACTGGGACAGGAAATGTGGAGTATGTCCCTTGGAACTTTGCTTGGGATTCCTGTACCTTCAGAGGTCTAACCAACACCCCCTTTTAAGTATCACGTTATATAACTTACACTTTGCTAAGCACTAGAGGGTACAAGTTCTGCCTTTAGGAATTTCTTATATACATGAATCGATGCAGAAAGGAAGGAAGGGAGCAGTACAAGATACAGACTAAAAGGTGATACCACTGTATTATTTTACATATCAGGATGCAGAAGCACAGGGAAATAAACTAGCATGCCATGCATTCCAGGAATCGAAAGGAAGGAAGTAAAATCCCGAATAGTGTACATGAGGCAATTAAGGTGACTTATTTATGGGCCAAATTGGAACATTTTTTGAGAGCCAAAGGGGGGAACTATTAATATTAATACTAAGAGATCAAGCTTATAAAGACAAATCTTTGGTGTATCAGAATGTAACAAGACTGAGAAAGACCACATTATAGAAAGGACACTGCAAACTGGCTTTACACACTTTAGCCAAAAGTACCTAAACCCATGCTGTCCAGTAGAACTTCCTACAATGAGAAAATTATTCCCTTTTATCTGTCTACTATGTGAAACCTACCCCAAACGTGGCAGCCATTAGCTATGACTCCTTGAAATGTGGTTAGTATGACTAAAGAGCTAAACTTTTTGAATTTAATTTTAATTAATTAAAATTTAAATAGGCTTTTTTCTTTTTTGTAATTATGGGTCATTGGATTTGTTGCTGTTGATATATTTTAAAAGGTGTTTTAACTTGGGACTCCATAAGACAAAAGGATTGATGATTGGCATAGACTGGAAGTGATATGTGAGTAGGAGTGAATATACCAAATTATTATACATATATGTAATATGTCTCTAATATTTATTTCTAATTCCACTATTGTGAAATTATGGAAATTCCTTTTGGCTATTATGTTCATACGCAGTAGAAGGGTTGCTGCTGTTACTACTGCTACAGTTTGTAATCCAAGGACCATTGACTGATCCTTTGCTTTGGGTGCCATGTTGCCCTCCTCCAGGTTGGCTGAAATTCTAATGAATCACTTTACCCTGTTCATGGCTGATACCAGAATAGTCCTAGAGTTCTCAGCTCCTTCTCTAGCTGCTTCTCTGTGTCTGCCCATGTTCCATTGGGAGAAAGGAGTTTCATGTCTCATTTCTTGGTTGAAAGATGTAATTGGAATCCAACGAATTGGACGTAATAACATTGTCGGAAATACAGGCTTCATTGTTAAACACAACAAATTTAAAAAGTAATCCAACCAACCGCCAACTAAATGCTCTTGTGAAAATTACTTACCACCCCCTGCTTTTTTTTTTTTTTTTTTTTTTTTGAGACAGATTCATACTCTGTCACCCTGGGTAGAGTTCTATGGTGTCATAGCTTATAGCAATCTCAAACTCTTGGACTCAAGCAATCCTCTTGTCTCAGCCTCCAGAGTCCCTGGGACTACAGGCACCCACAACAACATCTGGCTAATTTTTTCTACTTTTAGTAGACATGGGGTGACGGACCCGCTGTCCACTAGCCAGGTTCTGAGGAGGGGCGCCGGGATGAAAACACACACAAACACAGGATAATGGACTCAGTCAGGCTGAGACTTCACTTTATTTTGACAACACTTTATCTTTCTTCCAGACTTTTATACTCTCACAGGGAAGAAGGTCAGTCTCTTACTTCTTGGGTTGCTTAGACTGTGTTGTTTACTTTGGAACTGCTGTGTATCTCTAGTTCTGGCCATCTGGACTCCTAGCTCCCTGTTCTGGTCTTGTCAGTAAAAAGTGGGAGGAGTCCCCCGCGGCTTCCCACAATGGGGGGTCTCTCTCTTGCTCAGTCTGGT
>CAUYON010005917.1:0-14342 GCA_963573935.1 Arctocebus calabarensis | reverse complement strand
CAGAATGGAAATGAGAAACATTATAAATGACAACATAGAAATAAAAAGGGTAACAGCTTACTATGAAAAATTATTCACCACAAATTGCATACCCTAGAAAAAAGGAATAAATTAATAGAAATATATGAGTACCAGGGGGGAAGAATGAATAAACATTATAGAAAGTTTGATAAGATGTATTACTAGTGATGCAGGACAAAGTGGCCCTACAACCGCCACCTTGGCCCTGGCGGTGCTGATGCTGTGGCGGACGGAGGAACCATCTTGCGGAAGGGCTGGACACCTGTGCTGAAGACACTGGCGCCTTGCTGTCTCCTTCCTGGCCTCTTCTGGCTAGTCCATTTCATGGATGGAGCTTTGCTGTCTCCTCCTCCTTCTGACTGGTCAATATCATGTCAGTTTCCTGGGCCTGGGTCTTCTTTAGACAGCTGGCTGTAACTGATGAACACCTACGCTCTAAGAAGTTCTGGCAAAACAACTCCCTGGGACTATATAAACCCCTGAGCAGAGGGCTCAAGGGCAGACCTGGCTAGACCTTGGCTGAACCTTGGAGAGAGAGCAGGAAAGCTTGTTCCCCTCCTAGGTCCTCTTTGCCTGGAGGTTTGGTTTTTCCTCTACTTGTAATTCTTCTTTCCTGTAAATAAATCCTGACTTACCACTACTCTTGTGGTCCATCAATTCCTTCTTCAAATCGCCAAGACCAAGAACTTGAATTCCGGTATCATTAGTAAGAAGATTGAATTAATAATCAAAAAATTCCCATCAAGGGAAAGAACGAATGGCTTCCCTAGTAAATTCTACCAAACATTTAAAGAAGAACTAAAGTCAACATTTTTCAAACTCTTATACACACACACACAGAAGAAAAAAAGAAGAAGAAGAAGAAGAGGAGGAGAGAACACCTCCAAAGTCATCTAATGAGGCCAGCACTACCCTGGTATCAAAGCCTGACAAAGCCACCATGAGAAAATTTAACTACAGGCCAACATCCTTGATAAATATAAATACAAAAATCTTCAACAAAGGGGCAGAGCACTACAACAGACTAAAAAATCTCCCTTGGACTCTGTCCCAGCAAGGCATGGAAAACAATAAAACCCAACCATCTCCGGTAGAAAGTGGTGGACTACAGGAGCCAGGGAAGTGGTCAGGAGCTGAGGAAAGCTGGCGCAGATGCTAAGTGCATAGGAATGGGTGGAGACTGCCTTGCCAGCCCTCCCATAGAGGACTTGAGATGGGATGGGGCTGTGCTGCAGGTTTCCTATTTTGGGCTGCACTGCATATCAGAACTGCCTTGCAAGGCTTATGCAAATGGGTAGACTCCGTTTCCAATAGCTGGATTTGAATATCTGGTGGGGTGGATATCTCATCAGCTTGTCATATATATAAAGCCACCATGAGAAAATTAAACTACAGGCAAACATCCTTGATAATTACAGATATAAAAATCTTTAACAGGAGGGCAGAGTACTATAACAGACTAGAAACTTTATATACATATATACACATACACGCACATATACACACATTCTTAACACTTTTGATCCTTTCTGGAACTTTGTTTAGGTTTTTCTACTTCTCTCTCTCTCTCCTCTCTCTCTCTCTCTCTCTCTCTCTCTCTCTCTCTCTCTTTGAGACTAAGTTGCCCTTGGTAGAGCTCCATGGCGTCGGTCACAGCTCACAGTGACCTCAAACTCTTGGACTCAAGTGATTCTCTTGCCTCAGCCTCCTGAGTAGCCAGGACTACAGGAGCCACCACAATGCCCGGCTATTCTTTGTTTGGAGTTGTCATTGTTGTTTGGACCCACCAGCTCCTGGGAATGTGGCTGGTGCCCTAGCCACTGAGCCACAGGCTCCGAGTCTACTTTTCTCTTTATTGTTGTTAAACTTATTGGTGTTTTGGAGGTTTTTTTGTTTTATGTTTATTTTGTTGGTTGTATTCTTAATCTTAATTTTTAGTTTCTTCAATAGAAAATACTCCTCTATTTTGGTTATGGTATTTCAGTCCTTTTTATTCTCTCTTCTTTATTTCTCTTTTTTCTGTCTCTGGGTAGAGATATTTCTAGTTTGCTCATCTTTCCCACATGACTTTCTCATATAACAGCTAAGATATCCCTTTTTTTCCTTTATCTTATCTAGTTGTATTTTTTTATTTTTATTATTTTTCCTTTTTTCTGTATTGTGGAGGGTTATGGAATTAATCTAGCTGCACGGTCATGGCAGCTATCTGGCTCAAAGAGGTCATGAGCTCACAGTCTGGGGTATTCTTCCAGCTTTGGCCTTTGGAAACTCAGTATGAGAAGGTCCCTGCTACAACATATTGCTGAATTCATCTTTCTTTTTTTCTATTTTTTTTCTCCTTTTTCTCCTATATTTGGCAGAGGCAGGGTGTTGCTCTTGCCCAGACTGATAAGGAGCTCCAGATTTCAAGGGCTCTGCCCAGCCCATCACCCAAAATTCCTGGAGTTGCAGATGTGGCCCTAGCACTCTCATGAACATCATCATTTCTACCGTCAAAACATTCACTCAGAAACTTATAGGACTACACAAAGCACTCAAACATGTTAATTGTAGGCATCCCTAAAGGCGAAGAAGAATGTCTCAAAGGAATGGAAGTCTTACTGAAGGATATCATAAATGGAAACTTCTCAAGTGTCACTATAGATTCTGAAATGTTCCTCAGAGAAGGACAAAATTATAGTAATCATAGCAGCATTGTACTGACAAAAACACAGACATATAGACCAATGGAGCAGAATAAAAAAATCAGAAATAAACTCATGCATGTATGAACAAATGATCTTAATAAGGGCAAAAATACAAAATGGAGAAAGAATTAGTTCATCTACAAATAGTGCTAAGAAGACTGTGCATCCTTGTGCAAAAGAATGAAATTGGGACCTTATCTTACACGATATGCAAATATCACCTCAAAATAAGTTAAAATTAAATGTAAAGCCTGAAATTATGAAACTACTGGAAGAAAACATGGAAGAAGAGTTCATAATGTCAGTCTCAGCCAGAATTACACAAATATGACAACAAAAGCATGGGCAAAAAAAAACAAATATAAACAAGTGAGTCTATTATCAGATTAAAAAGGTTCTGCACAGAAAAAAAAGTAAAAGACAACCTATGGATTGGAAGAAAATAAATGCAAACTATATATCTGATAAAAGGATATTTTCCAGAATATGTAACAAACTTCTACAACTATATTACCAACAACAAACAAATGAAAGGTAAACCACCATGAGAAAATTAAACTTCAAACCAAGAGCCCTTATGATTAAAGATTTAAAAAAGGGAATCCAACATTGCATTAAAAAATTATAACTATTACCAAATGATATTTATCCCCAATTTTAAAAAAAGATTAATGACTTGAGCACACACTTGTCCAAAGAACTCATACAAATGGTCTATAGATGTATAACAAATGTTCAAAACCACTGCTGATCAGGGAAATGCACATCACAGCCACAGTGACTTATCAGTTCACATCTGTCAGGATGGTTATATTTTCAATACATGACAAATGCTGGTGAGAATATGGAGAAATTCAAACCCTTGCATACTGTTGGTGGGAATGTAAAATGGTGCAGTAAATATAGAAAACAGTATAGAGGTTTGTCTAAATAGTAAAAATGTAAACACCATCTGACCTAATAGCCCCACTTCTGGAATATTATCTAAAATAACTGAAATCAGGATTTTGAAGCAATACTAATATTTCTATTGTTATTGAACACTATTCACAACCCTCCAAGATGTGGTAACAAATAAAACATCCAACTACAGCTGAATGTATACATTAATGTCTCTCATAAACATGAAGCATACTATGCTATATATGTGGGTATAGAAAGGCTGAAGCCCCCCAACCACTACCCTCCCCTTTAACCTCCCTGTCAGAGACATCAAAGAATGAGTAGTCCTGCACATCATCAGTGGCAGCAGACGCCAGGGAGAGAGAATGTGCCTGATCCTGGCCTCCCACTGGAAGCCATACACCATAGGACAGAATCCCATGTTCCACTGACAGATGCTTCTGCCATGATCACCAGCATCATTCAGCACCACCAGTCAGTAGGGACATGGTGATAAAGGTAGCCCATGAGGCTAGGCGTCTTCTCCCGAACTTCCTGGGGGCTATAATCTCCCCTCTCTTGTTTTTAAATTTGACTGATAACTACTGACTGCTGTGCATTCTTACACTATACTCTGTTATTTACCCAATAAAAAGACTCCTAAGAAGCAGGAGAGGTTGCTGCATTTTTTTTGGCTGCCACATGGGACATGAAACAGTTTATGCTCTGATAGTCTTCCAATCTTTATGCTGTAAGATTGGTGAAAAGTTTTTTGATTTTCCCCAATGGTGTCTCCATGGCTGATCAGTGTCCCAGGTTGACATCCATTAGATGCCCAACATATACACGACACATATACATGTATGTGAATGTGTGTGAACATACTACATATGTGTACCTGTATGTGTGTCTGTATATATGTGTGTGCGAATATTCGCACACACATATATACAGACACACATACATACAGTAGAAACTCCATAATTGAGCAACTCACTACATGGACCACCTCCTTCAGTTGACCTAAATTTCATATGCACCACACTTGCATATCAGTACAGTAGGCCTAGTTCCTTATGTTGACCACCTCTGTATGTTGACCAGTTTGTTACAATCCCCTGGGTGTCAGCTTACAAAGGTCTTCTCTCTCTTCCTCTCCCTCCACACACACACACATACACAATGGGATACTGTCCAGTCTTAGAAAAGAAAGTATACGATGATGTAAACTAGCCTTGAGGAAAAGTTAGTCTCAGAAAGAGTTTTTATTTTATTTGCAGCTAATTAACTTCCACACTCATATGGGATGGATGTAGAAAGGTCATGCAGTTGAAACTTTGTTGATACAGGAAATGCCACAAATTGTGAGATGTCATTTTGATAATTTTAGCATTACTATTATGTGTTTGTTTAGCATTACTATTATGTATTAATGCTATACATTTTCATGTTTACATGGAAAATAGGAATCTGAAAAATGTAGCTATACTCAATAGTTCATAGTCATTTTAAAATTATCCTTATTTTGAAGGTAATGGATAATAAAACCATGCATTGAGGCCTCAGATTTCCACCTTAACATTATTTATGTTTAAAAATACTTATGTTAATTATCTATTATCTTTGATTTTCACTCTTTAATTTCCACATTAATTTTGCTGATGATTTCTTTCCTGAGATATTTGATATTTGAAATTATTTCCCTTAGACTGTTCTTGTATTGGTGCCTGTAGCATTTAGATTTTTTTTTCTAAATCACACTCTGAATGAAGAATAATTCACTTCATTGTTTACAAACAAAGCATTATTTCCCCATGAATACAGAATTAAAGTGATCTGGCCATATTTTCTATCTGAAAATAGAGCTGAAGTCCACTAAAATGTTTTTATTAAAACAGATGTCAGAATACAAGTCTATTCAGATGCCCCATAATTTTGATTTGTTACCTTCCATTTGAGTTTCAGATTGTGTATACATAAAGCTGAATCTTTAAGTACATACAAAATCCTAGCTGAATATTTTGGAAGACAGTACAAACTCATCAAAGATGATTGAGCTGTAGAAAACTGCCTCGATGTTGGTTTTCCACAGATGTACTGAGAATCATTAGTGCTAGGTTATAATGAGCTCAAAAACATTTCAACTTTTCAAAATATAAACATCACCAGTAATGGTATGCAAATTACAGTAATGGTGGTAAAAAGTTTTAGCACCATCATAATATTCCATTTTAAAATGAAAACATCTGTGAAATATAGTAATTCATTTTCATCAACTGACTTTACAGAGAATATTCTTTTTTTCCTTAGGAGCATCTATTTTATAATGAGCAACAGCTAAAAAGGAAATAAAATTAATGACACCATATCCTATGGTTCTTGTTTCAGAGCTCTCACTGTTTCATTTTGTTTTTTCAATTTTTCTGTTACAAGCAATAGAAAAAATAATTCTGCAATTACATACTGGCTTCTACAAGAAAGCATCATCTTAGCTTTTATCTTAAGTGACTAAGCAAGGGCTTTCCTTGCTTAGGCAAAAATACACTTGTCAACTTTGCTGAATTCAGCAGGTTATATGTTTAACTTCAAAGTGTATATAAGACCATATTAAAAAAGATTGACATTTTTCCCAAGATATCCCGTCCCATATCTTTCTTTCCAAGCCTTGTGTATAGACGTTGTTTGGAAAGCCTAAATCCTTTATATCTAGCATTTTTAACTCCTGAGAAAAAAAATTTTGATTAAATTAGGTTATAATTACCTTTTGTTATGACTTTGCATAATATTAATTAAGTTTTCATCCAGGAATATGTCTATAAATGTATTTCAAAATTTATCACTTTATTTTTCTTGATGAACAATGGAAAAGCATATTTTGAGTGTCTTGGTTGTGATCAATTGACTGGTTTGGGGCACACCTTGTTTTGTTGTATATGTTTTTCTCCCAACACTTTGAGAGATTTTGTTTTGTTTTGTTTTTTAATTTCAGATGAACATGAGGGTACAAAAGATTAGGTTACAATGATGTTTGCATTTGTTGGGTAAAGTCCCTTTGTAGTTGTGCCCCTCACTCAGGAGGTGTGCCTGTTAGGTGAGAGACCACAATCCCCATTCCCCTTTCCACTATATCCCTCTCCCCTCAGCTTGAATTAAATTATATCTTTCTCTTCTGTGGGTGTGTATTAGTTCTTCTACTGGCTTAAATTCATATTAAACATTGGATATTACTTTTCATTCTTTTTTTTTTTACTTTTCATTCTTGTAATACTTTACTAAAGACAATGTTCTCCAACTGTATTGGTTTAATACAAAAGATGAAGAATATCAATTTTTTATAGCTGAATAGTGTTCCATGGTATACACATACCACAATTTGTTAATCCATTCATGGTTTGATGGGCCCTTGTGTTGATTCCACATCTTGATGATTGTAAATTGAGCTGTGATAAACAATCTAGTGCAAATATCCTTGTGATGAAATAATTTATTTCTCTTTTTAGTAGATGCCTAGTAATGGGATTGTCGGGTCACAGGACGGTCTATCTGAGAACTGGAGGAGTTCTTTGAGGATTGTCCATAATTCTTTCCAAAGAGGCTGTATTAGTTTGCAGTCCCACCAACAGTGTAAAAGTGTTTCTTTCTCTTCACATCCACTTCAGCATCGGCAGCATTGGGACTTTGTCGTGTGGACTATTCTCACTTGGTTAGGTGATTTCTAGAGGTAGTTTCAATTTGCATTTCATGAGCATTTTTTCATGTGTTTGTTTTCCATTCATCTGTCTTCTTCAGAACAGGTTCTATTCATGTTTTTTGCCCAGTGATAGACAGAATTGTTTGCTCTTTTTTATTTGATTAATTTGACTTCTCTGTAGATTCTAGTTATCAATCATTTGTTAGATTTATAACATGAAAGTATTTTTTCCCTTTCGGAAATTTGTCTATCTGCTTTAATTGCTGTGTCCTCAGCTGTGCAGAAGCTTTTTAGCTTAATTAAGTACTATCTGTTTATTTTTGTTGTAGTTGTGATTGCCAATGAAGTCTTCTTAATAAAATCTTTCCCTAGGCTGATTTCATCAAGAGTTTTTCCCATCCTTTCTTCTATGCTTTTTATCATTTGTCTTGAACCTTGAAATATTTTATCCATTGTGAGTCAATTTTTGTAAGTGGTGAGAGGTAGGGGTCAGTTTTGGTCTTTTACATGTAGTTAACCAGCACCAACTATGGAATAGGGATTCTTTTCCCCACTGTATATGTTTATTTGGTTTATCAAAGATCAGATAGTGAGAAGAAGCTTGTTTCATCTCTATGTTTTCTATTTTGTTCCATATACCTACTTCTCTATTTATGTGCCAATACCATTTTTTTTTTTTTAATCACTTTAGGCTTGTGATAAAACATGAAGTTTGGTAGGGTGATGCCTCCAGCTTTGTTTTTATTACTAATAATTGCCTTGGCTATATGAGTTTTTTTCTGGTTCTACACAAATGAAGAACTATTTTCTTAAGTTTTTTAAAGAACCATATTGGTACTTTTATGGGGACTGCACTAAATATGTGGGTTGCTTTGGGTAGTATAGAGGTAGTATAGACATTTTAAAAATGTTGATTTATTTTTCAGACAAGAGCATAGTATATTCTTCCATTTGTTGATGTCTTCTGCTATTTCTTTTCTTAGGGTTTCATTATTCTCTCTATAGAGTTATTTCATCTCACTTTTGGTTATATCCTCAGGTATTTATTTTATTTTATTTTATCATTTTTTGTTTGTTTGCTTGTGTTTTGTTATTCTCATTTTTGTTTGTTTTGTTTTGTTTAGCAGTCCCTAGCTGGGTTCAAACCTGCCAGCCCCAGTACATGGGGCCAGTCCGGCTGTGTTTTATTTTATTTTTTTGAGACTACTTCCTCCCTAAAGTGGAAACCGCCTTTTAAAATAGTAAGAAATTTAATTATTATAAACTTTGGCATTGTGAACAGATTTATAAGGCTTTCTCCTAGGTCTCATTTATTTTTTATCTTTAATCTTAAAAGCAAATTATATGGAAACATTACTACAATATATTGTATGAAGTCTCACAATTATGTTTGTGAATTGGCCACTATGTCCTAGTACTGGCAGCACTATATAAACAACTCATTAAGGTTTTAACAACCTTGGTATATCAGTGTCTCACACCTGTGTTCGTGTCAATAGGTGGCAGTGTATAACTGAGTGGCATTTATCATTGTTGTGTATTTTTGTGTGCCATTCCAAGAATATTAGAGCTTCAATTAGAGCAATGAATTAACATTAAAATTCTTGCTGAATTTGGTAAGAGTGGAAATGAAATCATGTTATTCTAAGTTTATGGGGATAATGCCATGAACAAAATGGCAGTGTACAAATGGATTAAATGTTTTTTCGTGAGGGTAAAGTGTCACTGATGAAGAGAGGTCAGGGTGGCCATAACAAGCAGAACTTATGAAAACATTGCAAAAAGTCATTAAATTGTGTGTCAAAATTATCAGCTGACTGTGAGAAACATACCAAAATAAGTCAACATTGACATAAAAACAGGAAAGTCTCAGTGGAAAGTCTTGGCCAACAACTTATGGCTCTTGCATCACAATGATACACTATCTCATATGGCACTGCCTGTGAAAACGTTTTAGCCTATAAAGAAACAATTGTATTGGAACACCTTCCCTGCTCACCTGATCTGGTCCCAAATGTTTTTTTCTTTACCAGAAGATAAAAGAAATACTGAAAGGAAGACCTTTTGTTGACATTCAGAAGTTAATGCAATAATAATTCTGATCGCCCTTCCAGACAAAGAGTTCCAAATTGCTTTGAAGGATGGATCGGGGGCTGGCATCAGTGCATACCTTCCCAAAGGGAGTACTTCAAAGAGACCATAGTGATAGTCATCAATTAGGTACATAGCACTTTCCTAGGATGAGTTCATGAACTTAATTGTCTGATCTCATGTTTTTAGTACTGCAAAGAAAATAGAGTTTAATGAGTGAAAACACTTATCATAGAAATGATGTTCAGGAAAGACACTTGTTACAACAGTCATCGCTACGTAAGGAGAAAAGACAGGGGTACTTCCTGAAGCTATTGTATTGACAGGAATTATAAATTTACCTTTATATACATCATCTTTAAATGTTCCAGGAAGGCTGCCACAAAGACCCTTCTATTAAAATATAAGAAGCAACAAGATCCTATTAGCCACTATCTTAGGGGTAAATAAAACAATGGTAAAAGTAAATTCAAATTCTCAAATTCATTTCGCTCTTTATTCTGATGTAATAATGTACCATGAAGAATATATTTTAAGAAAATCTTTTACTGTACTTTAAACAGGTTTCACAGAAATTTTTAGAGACCAGGTTGAAATGTGCCAAGTCCAGCAGTATAGTGTCCCAGAATTTCTTCCTTATGAATAATTAGACAGAAACATTCTTAGCTGCTAGGATGCAATAGATTACATAAAATAATGAAATATCCTCATAATATTTGATGATTTTAAAACTTAAACAATTTTTAAAAGTCATCACATAAAATAAAAATTTAAAAATTTTATCAATGATTACATTTTTAAAGAAAAGAATTAGTTTTGAGTAATTCTTAGAGGTAAAAGAAAATAATAGATGTTTTAAAATCTGCTGAATGTCTAAGGAAGGCCTGTGTAAAATAAATATCTTATTATAATTGTAAATATGCTAAAAACCACATATATACACAACACAAAATAAAATTTTTCAATATTAGTGGTTTCTACTGATTGTTAAAATCTTCCATTTCTGAATTATTTTGGTATATCATATCCAAGATAAAGAGAAATGTTATAATAGGGCGTATTATAGAAATGTATAATACATAATGTATACAATTGCAATTTTCCTTATGCTTTTGTGTACAAAAATAATTTTGAGAGAATATAAGTAAACTAAAGTATTATGAAAACTGTCTAAATAGGTTTCATTATTCACTTATTATGGTTAGCTTGCTCCAAGAAAATTATAGTGAATAGATGTAAATTAGAATATGTATTTAATATAAATATGTATTTAACGTAAATAAAGTGATAAAAAATTCTTTGGTACGATATGACACAATATTTAATTTTACAAAGTTTAGTTTTAGTTTATGTTGTCTGGCTGATTTGGCTTGCCTGATGAATTTGTAATTAGAAATTTTATTCTTTATTTGGAAATAAACCACTCATTAGAATATGATGGACTAAATATAACTTTTGTTTCTACTTCTGAATGATTACTTGCTAGAAGAATTAACTCCTTACTGTACAAAACTGGCAAATTAGATAAACTATATGAAATATTAATTTTCCAATTTTGTACAAATGACACTACAAAAATATTGTTCCTGAGGAAGAGAAACTAATAAAGTAGATATTACTATTGCCCAGCTTATTGGATAGAAGCAGTTTCCAGTCCCCTGCCTACAGAAGGACTGGAAACCCAGCCCAGCAGTCTCATTTAGCTGAGGTGGAAGACATCAGAATCAGGGATACAGATAATTTTCATGGTAAAGTAACAAGAAGGACAGTACTCTACACAACAGGAGAACTCCAGAAATCCTCCATAGGGTTTTCCAGACACTCTAGTTTGGTACTGATGTGCACATGTAAGAGAGGAAACTATCACAGATGAGCAAAGAACCACTAGGAAGCAGCAGATGAACAATTCTGGGAGATCCAACAAAGCTGGGAACCATTTGTGCTTATACACTGTAAAGATCCTGAAATATATGAGGCACTAGAAATATTCCTTAGCAACCTGTCTTCAGAAATGGGTAAAATTAGACCACAAATAAAGGCTCCTCTGTAATTACTCTCAAAACCATAAAAACTCAAAAACTTAAATGTGATCCTTGAAACACACATCTGCAAGTAACTGAACCATATGCTAGAATAAAACTCAACTACTCTTTAAAATAAAACAACAGATTCCTTCAGCCACCAATGGAAAATTCCAATATCTGGCATCTAAGCCAAAAAAAAAAAAATTCACTTTGCAAAAAGAAGAGATATATAATACATAACTAGGAGCAAAAATAAGAGCAATCAACAGAAAAACTCAGAAATGATGAGGTTGATGGAATGATCATTCAAGACTTAAAAACAGATATAACAAAAATCATGTGTATTCAAAATTATAAAGGAAAATATATACATGATTACAAGAGACAGAGATGATATTCAAAAGAGACAGTGGAACTTAAGATGAAAAGGATATCTAAAATGAAATATACATTATATGATACTTATGAAAGATTAAACCCTAAAGAAGAAAAGACCAGTGAACTAGGAGACAGAGAAATATTTTATATAAAATAAACCATGATGAGAAAAAGGTCGAATATGAATTAATATAAACTCCATGACCAATGGTCTATCAAGCAATAAAAAATACATGTAATTATAAAATTAGAACTAAAGATAATTGAACACATTTATAATGCTGGTGGGACTGCAAACTAATACAAACTTTTTGGAAGGAAGTATGGTGATTTCTCCAAGAACTCAAACTAGATCTCCCATTTGATCCTGCAATCACATTACTGGGTATCTACCAAGAAGAAAAAAAAAAATTTATCATAAGGACATTTTCACTAGAGTGTTTATTGCAACTAAATTTACAATTGATAAAATGTGGATACAACCTAAATACTCACCAATCCAAGAATGGATTAACAAGATGTGGTATATGTATATCATGGAGTACTATTCAACCATTAAATGAGATGGAGACTTTACATCTTTTCTATTAACCTTGATGGAATTGGAATACATTCTCCTTAGTAAAGCATCATAAGAAAGGAGAAGCATGGATACTATGTACTGAATTCTAATATGAAGGCAGCAGATGAGCTAATACAAGGGAGGCGGGTAAGGGAATGAGCAAGTGGGGAAAGGGGAAGAAAGATGGTGAAAGGAGGTTATGGTGTATGGCATACCTCTTGTGGGAAAGAAACAATTATAAGAAGGACTCACCCTAACACATGCAATCAGCATAACCTAATTATTTGTACCCTCAGTGAATCCCAAATAATAATAATAAAAAAGAAATAGAGGTAATTGAGTACATAATAATAAAATGTAGACTTAACAGTGTATGAGTGTATATAACATGAAAATGCATAAAAACTATAATAAAATACTGAGGGGAAAAATGAAAGCATATTGCTATGTTTCTAACACTATATATGACATTGTAGGGAGACTGAAAAGTTATATATGTGTATTATAAAACCTAGAGTAAACATTAACAAGTAATGAACAAAAAATAAATAAATAACAGAGCTAAAAATGCATAAAGCAAAACCCGCTGAAAGGAAACAGATAAATCTGTAAGTGCAGTTAGAATTATGAACACTTCTAATAGTAAATGAACAATTAACCAAAATATATCTACCAGTCTGTGAAGGACTTGAAGATTATTAAAAACTGACTTGACCAGCCTGATCATTAAGATACTTACAACATTTCCCCACTAGGCATTCTTTCAAGCCTATTTGGATAATTTGGATATTACCAAGATAAACCATATTCTTGATCATAAAATAATCCTCAATGCATTTCAAGAATAGAAGCACATGAAACATTTTTTAATGATCACAATGGAGTTAAACTGTGATGTAATAATGAACCTGGAAAACCCTCCAAATATTTAAAATTAAGGCTCAGTGCCTGTGGCTCAATGGGCTAAGGCGCCAGCCACGTACACTTGAGCTGGCAGGTTCGAATCCAGCTTGGGCCTGCCAAACAACAATGATGGCTGCAACAAAAAAATGGCCAGATGTTGTTGTGGGTGCCTGTAGTCCCAGCTACTTGGGAGGTGGAGGCAGGAAACTTGCTTGAGCCCAGAAATTGGAGATTGCTGTGAGCTGTGATGCCACAGCACTCTATCCAGGGTGACAGCTTGAGGCTCTGTCTCCAAAAAAAAAAAAAAAAAAAAAATTAAAAGATGAACTTTTAGTGAAATATGGGTCAAAAAATAAATCACAAGACTAATTAGAGATTAGTACAAAAAGTTAAAATTTGTGAAACAAAACTAAGTCATTGCTTTTAAAAATAAAAAAACTAACATTATCTAAAAAGTATTAGAAAAGAAGAAAGTTTTGAAATCAATTACATACTTTCCCCCTGATGAACATAGGAAAAATAAAAAAAGAGTGAATAACAAAATAAACAATATAGTACTGATTTCAAAGCCAAGTATAAAATAAATACATGTGAATTTGTTCTAACATAAATATTGACTAAATAAATACTAGATAGAAAGAGATATCTCTTCCCCACAAATTGTCTCTATGAAATGGAGTTAATCTCGCCCCACCTTAAGTGTGGGGTGGAACTTACTGATTCATTTCCAATGATAGAGTATGGGAAGGGAGAAACAGTAACATTGGAACTAATAGACCAGGCAGCCTACCTTAACATCAACTTAACTAAATGATAAAGACTGACATCACTGTGGATGCCATGTTGAGATTTTTGTACTCCTGATACCATATGAGAAAAGCAATTTACTTCTATGATCTTATTCCCAAGAATTTATATCCCCTATCTAAAGATAAAAAGATCATTGTGGTACATGTATACCATGGAATACTATGCAGTCTTAAAGAAAGATGGAGACTTTACCTCTTTTGTGTTTACATGGATGGAGCTGGAACATGTTCTTCTTAGCAAAGTATCTCAAGAATGGAAGAAAAAGTATCCAATGTACTCAGCCCTAATATGAA